>VDFB02326938.1:0-43114 GCA_007258455.2 Sequoia sempervirens | reverse complement strand
TGGGTCCCTTAAAAAATGTTGGACCTTACCAATTTTAATAATATTTTAAGATGGGGTTCAAGAGTGATATTTTGATTTCCCTCCCTCCATGAGGGAATTTCTAATTCAATCTCAATTTTCTAAATCTCAACCAACTAGATAACAAAAATCTTAGAAAAGATGAAAATAGACATTAGAGAAAAGGAAGCATCCTTCTAAAGTCAAAATATTTTTTCTAAAAACCCCTCTCTCCCCTAGAAAAGAAAAGAAAGTAGCCCTTGGAAAGAATTGTCTATTCTCGAGGAGCCATTTTTAATTAAATAAAGACACTCTCAAAGACAACCTTAATAGGAAATTTTTGTAAAATATCCCCATCTTTCTTAGTCGTCTCAAATGGGTTAATGACCATTGGTTTGGTGTCTCTAGAATCTCATATCTAGATAGGGGCTTTTTCTCTGTGACTTTTCAAGACCAAGGCATTAGAAATTGTTAGGATAAGTGACATTATAATTCCTATCCTAAGTTGTATTCATAGAGGTGGACCCATTGCGGTGACAATTACATAGCATCCCGAGAGAATATTCCTTTTAAGAATCCACTTTTTGGGTGGGGACCACCTAGAAGTGCATGATCTTGCACGTTCATTTGCATGTTTTGCATGTTATATTGGGTTGGGCACCCAAGTTTGCATGTTATGGGTATGAGTCATCAAAGTCATTGGAGAATAATGGTACATTGGGATTGACCAATTGTGATTGGATATGGGTTAGGCGCCCATGTGAAGGCCATATGATCATTTAATAATTTTCACTATGTTTATGGTTTATCCACTAAGAAGGGCGTGGGTTTTTCCAGGTGGTTTTACTTATTGTTTTGGGACACCACAAGCGGTATTCTCTCCCACAAATCTTTATATATTGGAGCCTTGAGATGGTGGTTTTAATAAGTTTGTTTGTAGGTTGATAGAGTAGTGAAGTGTTGTAGAAATTTAAAGAGGAGTGTTCTATTGATGTACTTCATTTAAAGATCAATACAAGCATTGCATCTCTTTGGGTGTGGAGTTTTTCCCTAGGTGACATTATAATTGCTATCCTAAGTTGATTTTATGTGTCTGCACATTCTTTGGAAAGTGTCCTAGAGGACACGAGAGGCAACATATTTATTATTCATTTTCTTATGACAAATTGTAATTGTATTCATAGAGGTGGACCCACTATGGTGATGGTTACAAAGTATCCCACGAGAATATTCCTTTTAGGAATCCACTTTCTGGGTGGGGACCACCTAGAAGTGCGTGATCTTGCATGTTCATTTGCATGTTTTGCCTATTATCCTAGGTTGGGTGCCCAATTTTGCATGTTTTGGGTATAATGATCCGTCAAAGAGTAACAAACCACTCAAAATTGACCAATTGGATTGACTATGGGTTAGGTGCCCATATGAAGTCTATGTGATCATTTAATCATTTTCACTATGTTTATGGGTTGTCCACTAGGAGGGGCGTGGGTTTTTCTAGGTGGTTTTACTTGTCATTTTAGGATGCCACATGTGGTATTCTCTCCCACAAATCTCTATATATTGGAGTCTTGAGATTGTAGTTTTAATAAGTTTGTTTACAAGTTGTCAAAGTAATGAAGTGTTGCAAAAATTTAGAGAGGAGTGTTGTATTAATGTACTTCATTTGAAGATTAATACAAGCATTGCATCTCTTTGGGTGTGGATTTTTTCTCGCAAGGGTTTCTCCTTGTATATCTTGTGTCACTTGTGATTCTCAACTTGTGGTATTGCTATTTTTCTTTCATTATTAGGTATGATAATCACATAATCACATATTTGGTAATCTTAAATACATAATTTAAAATTTGTAATCACATTATTGAGTTCATATTGCTACAAGTTCCGCCTTGATTATCCAACATTTGGTATTAGAGCTAACGATTATGTTGAGAGAGGGACACATTTCCCTAAAGTATTAAAGGTTTTTTAGCTGCAATGGGAGCTTTTTCTTTGTGGGTTTTGTAGATTTATGAAGAAGATTGAAAATTATGGCTTTCACCTCCCATCTAGAAATTGAGAAATTCAATGGCATTGGTAATGAGATGTGGAAATTGTAGATGGATGATCTCCTTGAAGAGAGAGATCAATGGTTGGCAGTTTCAAATGAAAAGAAACCATCTAGTGTGTCTAATGAATATTGGAACAAGATAGACAAGAAGGCATGAGCAACCATTTGATTGTGTCTTGCAAATTCTATCCTCTTGAATATTTTAGAAGAATTTACTGCATACAAGTCGTGAAAGAGGATATGTGATATTTACCAAACTAAAAGTCTAACTAATAAATTCTATCTCAAAAGACATTTATATTCTTTGAAAATGAAGGATGGTGATTTTGTTGTAGAACATTTAAATGATTTTAATATGGTTATAAGTTAGCTTGCATCTATAGATGTTAAGATAGAAGAAGAAGATAAATGTATATTATTGCTTTGTTCTTTACCCAAATCTTGGGAAAATCTAATAGTTACCATAAGTGGTGGTGGTGCAGAGCCAAAGATGGATAATCTCATTATTACACTTCTTTCAAAAGAAATGAGAAGAAATTCCATGAATGTAGGCTCCCAAAATGCCTTGCATGTGCGAGGAAGGTCCAAAGAAAAAGGAGGGCCTAATGGGGATAAAAAGAGAGATAAGTCTAAAAGACATTCTAAAACCATCGAGAAGAGTAGAGTAAAGTGTTGGAATTGTGGTAAGAGAGGGCATGCAAAGGAGTGAAGAAACAAGAAAAAGAGTTTAGATACTTCCATGGAAAAGTCCTCAGAAGATGGTGATTCTCATGCTTTGTTTATTTTTGCTAACACTATTAGTAATGATGCTTGGCTTATTGATTCAAGTTACTCCTACCATATGAATCCTCACAAGGAGTGGTTTACATCATATTCACCTTATGATGGGAGATAAGTTCTCCTTGGTGATAACAACACAAAGAAGATTGTTGCTAAGGGAAAGGTAAAGTTGTGTTTTAGTGATGGAAGGGTTAAAAGCCCTAATGATGTTTTACATATTCCAAGAATTGTGAGAAATTCAATTTTAGTATCCAAGTTGAATGATTCTGGAATGCATGTGACATTTGACAAGTCTGGTTGTAGGTTGGTAAGAGGGAGTTTGGTGATTGCTAAAGGATCTCAGACAGGGACTTTGTTTAGGCTAAATGCCTCCACTTTTTGTAACTTTTCTAGTGTAACTAGCACTAGAAATTCATGTATATTGTGGCACCATAGATTGGGTCACATAAATGAAAAGGGTCTTAATACTATTTTGAATAAAAAATTGGTTCATGGTATTTATGATTATTTTGTTGGTAAAATGATTTTTGTGAGTATTGTGTGTTTGGTAAATAGAATAGATCATCATGTCCTAATGGAACTAACAAAGCTAAGAGATTATTAGAGATCATTCATTTGGATGTCTTTGGACCAATGAATGTTGACTCTTTTGGAAAATATAGTTATTATGTTACTTTCATTGATAATGTCTCAAGATACACTTGGATTTATTTTATGCATGCAAAATCTAAGGTTTTAAATTTAAAAGGGGGCCCCATCTTTGACCCTAATAAAGAAAATATCAAAGGTTCTAGTTTATCTTCAACTCCTCCATTTACCTTTGGAACTCATATCTCCCCAAATTTTGGAATCCCTTGGAAACTCTTTAGGTTCCTTCATTTCTCTCAATACCCGAGATCCCAACTTCCCCATTAGTCATATTAGAATCTATGCTCTAATGTATGCATTTTTCCCACTTCCCCCTTCATTGTGCTAAATAATTCAATAGGAAGATAGAAGTAAAATTATCGCCAATAGGCTTTTTTCCTTTCTCAAGTCCTTAGTTTCATATACTCCTAACCTTGTGTAAGAGGAGTCAACTACAATCTTGGAGAGAAGCCAAAATAATATCATCTCCTTGATTGATAGCCCTCTAGATTTCAATGACCCAACAACTGAGTTCTGAAGTCTAGACGATCTTTTCCCCATAGCCCCATCTCTTGTTCAATCCCCCTCTCTAGAATGGGTGAGCAAGATTTTTCCCTAGAGTGTCATAGACCTAGGAAAATAAATTTATATGGAAGGCCTCAATGTTCTAGTCAAGGAAAATCTACTCAAGGTGGGAGATGAACTTTTTGAAGAATTTTTTGTATAACCTTTAGTTGAGATCCCCTTTCAATGGCTACCCCAACAATCAAGCACTCTTCTTCCCCCCCCAAAAGGGGAAAAAATTCAAATTCATCAAATACCATGGAAGAAATAGCAGGTGGAATCCACTTCACCTTAAAGAGATCCATTAAAACAAGAAGAGCAAGTCACTCTCCTTTAGTTTAATGAAAATCCTCTCATGGAATGTTAGGGGAATCAATTACCCTATCAAAAGGTATTTAATAAAACACCGACTAGAATAAGAAAGAAAATTTGACATTATGATGCTATAAGAAACTAAACTATCAAAGGCTAAAGGATATTATGCTATTAATAATTAGTGTAGATGGGGGTTTTAGACATCCAAGATCAAGGTGCATTTGAGGGTTTGGGGGTCTAGCTATTCTCTAAAATTGTAAATTTGTTAAGATTGAATTCTTTTCTAATTCTTTCAATTGGATGGTGGTCAAAGTTAGTAGTCTTTTCATTAGTCTCTCATTTTGATTCTTGAATATCTACAACCCAAACCCCTACTTTCTGAAAAGGCATCTTTGCTCTCTTCTCACCTCTAATTTAGATCCTCTTAAGGAAGACATGGTCATTCTTTGGAGTGACTTCAATGCAATAATTGAACTCTCAAGGAAGAAAGGGGAATAATTCACCCCCAAAGGTCCATGGAGAACTTCAATGAATTCATTTCAAACAATAATATTTTTGACAAACCTTGTTGCAATGGTACTTTCACTTGGTCTAAATGCTTATATATTTTTCCCAAATAGCCAAAAATTTGGACTATTCTTTCCTTACAATAAATTATCTCTTTGATTGGTTTAATTCCTCCTGCTCCATTCTTCCCTTCTCATGTTTAGATCACTTTCCTATCTTTCTTGATCTCTTTGACAATAAAGCCCTTGAAAAATGTCCTTTCAAAGTTAAAGTAATGTGGTTCAAGGATAAATCATTGCTCTTGCTCCTGAGGGGTTTTTGGAATAGAGATACTTTCTTTAAAGGATCCAAGATGTTCCAATTATTCTCTCATTTGAATTTCCTAAAAACCCAAATTAGAAATTAGACCTCTAAGCATTTTAAAAATCTATGTAGAGAAAATAAGGATTCAAAAGGAGCTATTGGATATTTATGAAAATATTTTCAAAGATGATATGGACCCTCTTCCTTTCTCTTGGAGAAATAATTAAAAGGTAATCTAGATGAAACTTTAGCTAAAGAAGAAATTCACTCAAGGCAAAAGTTGAGAGAAACGTGGCTTAAGGAGGGTGACAAAATACTAATTTTTTCACACCTACAAAAATGAGAAGACTTTCAAATCAAATTATTTAATTAAAAACTTGATGGATAGGTAGTTTAAAACCTAGAAAGCATGAAAAAAGAAACCATTGATTTCTTTAAAGGCCTTTTTAACAAGGAAAATTTAACTCCCCCAATCTAGTTTGAGAACATACTAAATCAAATCCCATATTTATTTTTTAAAGCCTAAAATAGGTTTCTCCTTGTCAAGTTACTTTAAAGGAATTGAATAGCATAGTTTATTCCAAGAGATAAGGTCCCTAGTCTTATTGTTTTTTTGACCTTATTTTTCTAAAAAATATCGGGATTTTGTGGGCAGAGACATCTGGATCACTCTAGAAGAAGCAAGGAAACACAAAATATCCTTAAAGAGATGGATGAAACATTCATAATGATGATACCTAAGACTTCCAATCCCTTATATTTTGTAGAATATATATCCATCTCTCTTTGAAACACTATTTACAAAATTTTCTCCAAGGCAATCACATCAAGGCTTGAGATTTTGATTCCTTAGCTTATTTCAATTGAACAAGGTGGCTTTGTCCCAAGAAGAGAAACATATTAATATGTCCCTATCGCACATGCAAATATTCACTCTATTCAACATAGGAATATCCCAACAACGAATGTGAAGCTTGACATGATTAAAGCCTATGATAAGGTAAATTGGAATTTTCTCTTCCAAGTCCTTAAAATTTTTGGTTTTTCCCCTAGTTGGTGTACAAGTGAATCTTGTCCTATTTTTTGGACCCCATATTCTCCATTATCTTGAATGAAATCCAAGTGGGGTTCTTCAAAGCAAGTAACAGTCTAAGGAAAGGTGATCTCATTTCCCCTTTCCACTTCATCCTCATGGTAGATCCATTAAGTAGGTCAACAAAGGTAAAAAATCATCAATATAATTGGAAAGGAATAAAAATTTATAGACATCTTGAGCTAACCAACCACTCTCTTTTTATAGATGACACTCTCCTTTTTATCCTTACAAAATTTTAGGAGGCTTAGTTATCAAAAGTGTTCTTTAAGAGTAACATAATGTCTCTAGGTAGGATATTAACTCTTGAAAATAAAGATTTTTATTTCTTAATACCCCTCCTAGTCGTTAGGGTCATATCTTTAGAATTTTTGTTTTTAAAGTCACCATCCTCTTATCTTCCTATCTTTGGATACCTTTATTTATAAAGGAGCTAAAAATAATGCCTAGGACCATGTGATCTCTTTGATTTAGATGATGTTGGGATCTTGGAAAGGAAAATGGTTGTCACTTGTTAGTAGAATTATAATGGCCAAGGGTATCCTCTTTTTCATCCCAATCTATATGCTTTTAGTGCTTAACATCCATAGTGGGGTTGCAACCAAAATCAACAAGTCAACAAGGTCTTTTATTTAGAATGTTTCCAAAGAAACTAAAGAGAAGGTGACCCTATCAGCTTGGGACAAAGTCTGTACTCGTAAGTTAGAGGTAGGTATTGGTATCCACAACATCATAGCTCAGAACTTGGCATTAGGTGTTAAAACCACCTTCAAATTTTATTTTAAGCTCCAAAATGTAAGCAAAGTGCTTGGATAATCAAGAAAATGAAATAAGTTTCATAGTCTCTAACCCTAATTTGGGATCCAATATGTGGAATTTTATCATCAATAATCCATCTATAATTCTACCACACCTCTTTAGGACAATTAATAGTAGAGAAAATGATACATAATGGGAATGCGCCCCTAATTAGAACACTAAATATTCAAGCCTCTTGGTCCTTTCTAAAATTCCTTTGGAGATAAAAAACAAAAGACTACTTAAATATCTCTTGGGAGAATAATTATCTTGTGGAAACTTGGAAAAGCATCACAAAGATTCTAATCCTAGCTAACCAAAATAATAAATGTGAAAGTATACTAAATTCAAGGAAGATTTTCTACTCTTAGGTAGAGGATGGAATCAAGTGGATAAATTTTACAAGGGAATAATACTCAATAAGGCTTAAATTCATGTATATTTCTCATACTACTAGAGATGAAGATTGGTTGAATTTGCAGGAGTTGAAGATTAGCTCGATACCCAAGACCAACTGTAAAAACAATGAAAACCTTCCACAAGAGAGTATGCAATAAATGAGCTATCTTGATATTAAGATCTATCAAATATGATGATGTGGTATATTGTAAAAGTGCACAATGACCCTACTTATATAGACAAGGTGTGATGATCTGCATACTAAAAATATTAAATGACTTATGCCATTATTAAATGACCTAAGAAAAAGTATTAAATACCAAAAAGATAAGATAAGATCTAGATGACAACTAAGACTTATAGAAATGATTCCTAGGACCTAAGTGTTTAACATGTAAATATGACCCACTAATTAACTTGTTAGGTAAAATACCTATTTACTCCAACACCCTTTAAGTGCAAATTAGGGAGAAGATTATTACGTAAATGATGCAAATATGCGAGGATGGGTCCTGGCTACTAGGCCATGTTAGGTACCCATGTACAAATGATCTCACAAACAAAGAAAATGAGAAAACCACTTGGGAAAAAACCCCTCTCCAAAAGAGAGAAAATATGCAAACAAGGATGATGCATGGACTAAATGATACCTCAAAGACTATATCCATAATGAATATACAATTAAAGACCCCCCATAAGAGGGAAAGAGAGAGACTATGTATCCCCCACAATGTATAATATCTTGCAAAAATGGTAAGTTCGTGAAGACAAAACATGATCCAATATTGACAAATAACTTGTCTCCCTTTCAATCTTATCAAAACCAAGTACAAATGTGGGAATGCCTCCAATTTAAAAAAAATGAAAGGAAGAAGCATAAATATGTATGATGGTGTCTCTAAAATGTCCTCATTTTTCTCCTTGTCCATGGAAGATGGACATGCCATAATCAAATTAGGTACATGCCCAATCAATGAAAAAGGTGACAAACGAGGACTATGTGGAAATTGATGTTGAATAATCTCCAAAGACAAAGATGGTTTGAAAACAATAGTGCAATTACTATCATCAAAGAGGAGAGATAACCCCTCAAATGTGTCTTCCAATCTGAAATGTGAGACTCCACAAACAAGTTTGAAATAAATGTGAAGAAATCATCCCACAAAGCCAAATCTAAAGAACCAAAATCATCCTGTTGAACAAGAAGGATGAGAGCCTTGATTAATTACTCTGCACAAGGAATCAATGAAGGTGAAAGTACAACAACTATCTCTAAAGGAGAAGAAGGATCATTTGAAGAAACCTCATCCTCGTCTTTTGAAGATTCAAAGTACTCCAAATAATCAAACTCTCGAATAGTAGCATAGTCATAGGGTATCCTGTCAAAAATATGAAGAGACACAAGATAGTATGAAACAAGATCATCTGGGAATTGCTAAGTATTAGAATCTTCATATATCTCCCAAATTTAGTCCAAAGAGTATGAGGACACTCAAAATGAGCAATAGAATTCAAAATGTTATCATCAACATGCATAACAATAACTCTTAAGACATAATTCTTTTTATAATTCCAAGAAAATTTCTTACTATTAGTACCTGGAGTGAGAACAATACCATATGAATGTGGCAATATATGAAGCTAATGGAGATGTTTTATGATGTCATTTCTCCATTTTTTTATAGTTTCCCCTTTTCAAGATGACTAAAGAAGGATGAAATGAAAACCCCATATAATGAACTATGAGAAATCTCTAAAATTACAATGAATGAAACCTTCAACAACAATTATAAACCCCCAAACATGACGTATACTGCAAATGAAGCCTTCCCAAAAAGATAACCTCTCCAAGATTCAGGATGTCCAAGTAATCAATTACAATGCTAAATATGCAAAATATTGAATAAAATATACCTAGAGCTGAAACTGGAAAAGTGCATGTGCACAATGATAGATCTCCTCAATTTGAAAATGGAGATGTAGGCAAAATTTATGAGATCAGAGGTCCAAAATGAAAAAAAAAACTTTTATCTACAATAAAATGCACCTATAGCAAAATCTGGAAAAAATACTTGCACCAATGCAAGGTATGTGGAACTATCTTTCCATCAATATCACATTTACAAAAATTTTATATCCTAGTGAAAGTTATCCTATGTGGAAAAAGGGGCCAATTTGGGCATTAGGGGGGTAGATTTAGGCCCTTATGGGTAGGATGCTAGCCGATAATATGATCGCTAGTCACTATAGCAAAAAATAAAATAATTGTGTTGCTCATAATGGAAAGTGCACAGAGAAGGCACCACTCCTGACATCACCCAACTGGTCGGTGGTGACCACATTGCCCAAGTGATAAGCTTCAAAGTTGGTGAGAAGATCGACAGTTGGAATTAGTCGTTGACAAGTTTTTAAATCACAATTTTTAGTAAAAATTGTGATAAAATTAAACCCTTCATACCAATTGATTTGATAGGTACAAGCAAGAACCCTCCAAGTGAAAGACAACACAAGCTGAGAATATAATATTGTATATGTTGTACAACTAGCTAGATGTACACAACAATGATGCAAACCTGAGTACATACCATACAATACATATTCGTATTGTATAAATTCTGTACAACTAAAAATGATGACCAATTTATGATAAATTCCTTTGAGGGCTTAGGGAAATTCCTTGATTTCAATGAGTTGACAGACAATCTTAGGGTTTTTGGGCCTTTTAGATGCAATGACAAGATCTTTTTTGGCTCAAAGTGCTTTGAAAATTTAGCTACCTCCTAGATTTGGTAACCACCTCCCAACTTGAAACCTTTGTAGATTTGCCAAAATATGTCAAATTTTGACAAAATAAAAGCCAATCCCAACTTTATCTGACACCTTGGACGTAATGGTGAGCTCAAATTATCTCTTACATATTCCAAAATAAAATTGCAATAAAAAACACAAAGAGGAAACCCAAAATCTGGTTTTTTTTTTTCTAATTCTCTAGATCACCATATGGTGCAAGAGAAGAGCATACTCAATCTTAATAAAATCCACCAAGATAACTCATCTAGAAATAGATCTACCCTCATATCTAAGAAGAGATTTGCATGGCTATGGATCTAATACCATGTAGGAGCTGAAGATTAGCTCGATACCCAAGACCTCCTATAAAAATGATGAAAACCTTTCATGAGGGAGTATGCAAGAAATGAGTTTGCTTGATATTAAGATCTATCAAATATGATGATGAGGTATATTATAAAAGTGTATAATGAACTTTCTTATATAAACAAGGTGTGATGAATTACCTAATACAAAATATTAAATGACTTATACCATGATTAAATGACCTAGGAAAAAGTATTAAATTCTAAAAAGATAAGATAAGATCCAGATGACAACTAAGACTTCTAGAAAGGATTCTTAGGACCTAAGTAGAATTAACATGTAAATAGGACCCACTAATTAACTAGTTAGGTAAAATACCTATTTACACCAACATAATCTCTTATATTGGGATAAAATCATCCTACTCAAAGCAAGCATCTTCATTTGACCATCTCTCCACAATATAATTCTTACAAGTAAATGTCTAGAAAAATTTGGCATCTCCCAAGCATTCAATTGCATTTTATGTGGCCAAGAAGACACAAATCACCTTCTCAATTGCAAATTCAACAACTAGCATTGGTAATGGTTGTGCAACAAGTTAAATTGGCAAGGTGTCTTCTCCTTCTAAAAAAAGAAACTCTTTCAAAGCTGGCCAAAATCCCATTCGTACTCCACTTTTACCACTCTATGGAAAATTTCCCTATCATTATGATCTAGAACCTATGAAAGGAAAGGATCTTTAGGAATTTTAGAAAAAAACCCTCCTCCCTAAAAGCTACCCTAGTGCACATAAAGAAAACAATTTTTGAATTATATAATGGGTATGCTGATCAAAATTCTAGAAGTATCAAGGTTTTCATTAACTGGGACAATGAAATCCTAAAGCATTGGACCTTAGTTTAGCTTCCCTCGACCTTGGGCTCAACCATAAATCCCTCTATAATTTTAGCTTGAAGAATGGTTGAATGGGAAGCTCCAATTTATCTCTTTCTAAAGCTCAATTTTGATTGGGCATCAAGAGGGAACCTTGGTCCCTCTAGCATCAATTTTGCACTCAAAAATAGTAAAGGCAAGTTTCTTTTGGTAATTTCAAAAATGATCTAGGAGGGAACAAATAATGAAGTACAGGCTTAAACTCTACTTAATGACTTACTAATGGAAAAAAGAGGTGTAAAAAAGGATCACATTGAGGGAGATTCAATATTATCATCAATGTCATAAGATATAAAACCTCTAAATCCTATAAGCTAAACTATATTCTCAAGTCAATCTAGCCACCACTAGTATCCTTTGAAGAATGTAGATGAAATCATGTCTCCCATCTCTCATTACCACAAACTGCCTCAACTAGCTCACCATCTCTCATCTCACATTGCCACAAACTACCTCAACTAGCCCACCAACTTGGGGCATTAAGAGTGGAATGTTGGAGTCCTTCTATCCCTATTGTTCTTTATTTTTGGCTTCATTAATTGTGATGGGTGAAGTACACTTCCTATCTACAACTAGCTCCAAATTCAATCTCCTCATTTGAGGTGATTATTTTATAGGTTTTTGTGTACTTCATCTCATCTCTATTATGCCTCACAATCCCCATTTTAGAATTTCTCCTCATTGGAAATATGACCATTATGGCGTATTTGCATGGATGTGTCTCTCATTGAAAACTTCATTTATTGCTCTAGTTTTGAGGCATCAATTGTTTGCCTTTATATTTCCCTACCAACACTTTAGTTATAATTTCTCTCATAGATTTTACCACCATTATTTTAGTTTCTAAAATCCTCTACTTGTTCATTCCTTTGAATAAATGGGAGCCAAAGGAGTTTGATCCATACAACTGCACAAAGCTTAGCTTCATTTTCTTATCTGAATCTGCACATGTCAAGGCGACCATTAGATTCATTGGCAAAATAAATTTCTTTAAAGTTACCCCACCGATTAACCTTCACAAAGTTGGTCTATATGTTCCTTTCCAATTTCATGTACCTGGTTCTATACGAGGGGCTCCTACATTAGCTGGGTTTATGCTTTGTCCAAACCTATTTACTCTTAGAAGTAACATTCCACTCTACTATTTGTGAGTACGACATCAACCTTGGTGTGACTCTTATAGGAGGAATCTTCTCACACTATTAGCTAGTTGAGTATTAGAGAAGAATTTGCATCCACAATGCCATGGTAGTTGATATGCAACCTAATAAGGTAAAAGAATTCAGGGTGATGTTAAAGGACCATGCAACAAAACTTGGCAACCACACACATACTCTTTGTAATGAGATTATTTGCTATCCATTTCCTTTTGTGTCATGTTTCAACCATCTAGCACATGCCCCTTGTTGTAACATCTCCCCTCTTGCTCGACTCTAACCTTGGAACACCTTCGCTTGGAGTTGACCGACCTATCCTTTTGAGCTTCATCAACGACTTCAATTAAATGCTTGTTTCTTCTACAAGAAGGACAATTGTTTTATAGATTTTGCTATCTTCATTGTTCCCATCTACTTTATATATATATGCTAAAGATTTATGAAAACAAACTATTTCTTTGGCAATTTTTTAGATAGATATATTTAAGATATGTTTTATCTACACATTTAATAATTTATTTACTCATCTTGTTCCAAAATTAAATGAAAATGAATTATTTCTTTAATTTTCAAAGAGATTCATTTAAGATATATTTTATCTACAATTTTAATAAATTATATACTCATCTTAAATATATATTATATGGATGGTGCTAAAATTATTTATCACACAAAAGATTTATTAATTTAAATAGTTACATACTTAATAAATTAATATTTGAAATAAATAATTAATTTTGTTTCATTTAATTAAAATTATAAAAACTCTTTAAGTTAAAATAAAACACTATAAATTATTAAAATAATTTATTTTCATTGAAATGAAATGAAATGAAATATTTTAATAACGTCCACGAGGCCACAGCAGCCTATGGGACCCAGGAACAGCACAAGACCACCACCGAAAAGAGAAGACCCTAAACAGCCTGAGATCTTCGCTCGAGATTAGCTCTACGACAGTGAATTTTGATGATGTAATTTGCAGATTTGACCAACCTTTCCTCCTCAAACAAGGTATTTAAGTTGTCCACTTGTAAGATGTCCCCATAAGTGACCCGAATATCTTTGTATGCTGAGCACTCCATAACAAAGTGCCACTCTGTCTCCACTAATCCCATGTCGCAAAAACGACATATTCTTTCTTCCCACTCTTCTTTAGGAACCATCCATCTGCCCGTCTCACATCTAAGACGATGTGAGCTAGTTCGGAGTTGAGCTATCAACATCTTTGCTCTCCATTTAATATTTGCTCCTATATATGCCTTTTCATCATGGTCCCCCTTAGGATTGAATTCTTTGATATAATAGTCTTTTTTTCGCCCTGATTGTTTTGTCCATAAAGCTTTTTTGAATTTTTGTTTCACATATTTTTTTATTTCTTCATTTGAACTTGGACAATCTTGCATATTCACACCCCACTTTTCCATCCATTTTTTGTTTTGTTTCATCCATGTATTCCTTCTTCTATCCAACTTTTCTTTTACGATTAGCTTAGGCCACCGATGGTCGTCCATGTTTTGAACCTTTTGAAGGTAACATAGTAACCGAATCATCGCGAAAGCCTCCAAGGGAAAGGTGCCTGACTCCGCTAGTAAAATCTCATAAGGTATCGTGGTTTTGAGTTTAAGGCTGCTAACAATTAGATGCTTTTGAATTCTTTCCACTTGCCTCCATTTCTGATCTGACATGCTGCTGCCCCAAATTTCGCACCCATATAGAACCACCGGGGTCACAAGTAAGCCAAACAACGTTCTCTTGGTTTTCCAATCCCATAGCTCAGCATTTCTACATCTGTTTTGTAGAGAGTAGAGCGCTTTCCAGCCTCCTTGGATCCTTTTTGCTCTACAAGTTTCCCAACTGAGCTTATAGTGAAAATCTAGCCCAAGGTATTTGTATTCATCTACAATTTCCAGCGGATTGCCCTCAAAGATAAAGCTAATTTGCTGTTTTTTCCTTCTCAGAGAGAATATCATAATTTTGGTTTTACTAGTATTCACTTGCATCCCAACTTCCTGACAAAATGATTCAAGAGCTTTCAAATGTTTTCTTAACTCATGTGCTGTTTTAGCAATCAAAATGAGATCATCGGCATACAAGAGCAATTTTATTACATAATTGGCCAACTGAATACCTTCCCCACCAACTTTGTCTATCCACTCTTCCAACTTGTCAATGTAAAGCCCGAATAGCGTTGGGGAAAGCGGGCAGCCTTGCTTGACTCCAATGTCACTGCCAAAGCACTCCGACATACCTTCATTAGTTCTGATTTTAGCTCTGACCTGCTCATACAGCCTATGAACAGCCGCCCTAAGAGCCCTTGGGACTCCCAGTTCCTCCATTCTATTCCACAACTTGCCCCGTGGCACTGTGTCAAAGGCTTTTTTGAAGTCAACAAAGCAGCAAAAAGCCTCCTCCCCTTGAACGTTCCAAATTTTTTCAATCAAAAATCTAAGTGTAATACCATGATCGATAGTGGAATGTTTTGGTCTAAAACCAGCCTGCCCTTCAGCTCTTTTGCCCTCTTTCTCAGCCCAACTACTAATTCTACGCTCAATCATGCTTCCAAAAAGTTTTCCAAGAAGCGGATTAATCATAATAGTGCGGTAATTTGATGGGTTATTAGTGTCCCCACTTTTGTATAGGGGAACCACAACACTAGTAGTCCACCCTTCCGGAAAGCCCTCTTGAATAACCCTATTGAAAAAGCCCTTGATGCAAGGCGCAAGGACCTCAATGCCCCATTTTAAGAATTCAGCTTGCAGCCCATCAATATCCTGTGCTTTTCCCCCAGCCAACCTTTTTATCCCTTGATTGATGTCTTCTATGGTGAATAGTTCAGTGGCAGCCCTGATAGTTGGGGGTCTATGTTTATCTTGTTCCCGCTCATACAGTAACTTTGCATATTCCAACCATTGAGAGCTTGTGATATTGTTTTCTGTTTGTTTTCTTTTTTGTTGTAGCTCCTTCCAGAATTTCTTGGGGTTGTTCTTTCCAAGGGCAATCAACTCCAACCTTCTAGTGCTAACATATTTTTCTTTTTTGTTCCGTATCATCTTTTCGTATTCTTTCTTGTTTTCTGTGGTCCTTCCACCCTGGTGAAATTTTCTTTTTGTTAATTTGCACTCTTCATCAAACCATGGGTTTGCTGGGAAAGTAGAAGTAATTGCCTTCTTAGGCCTAGCCCTCTTACACTCATCCAAAGCCTTGTGAACAATAGGGATCAGCATGTCCTTGTTTATAGTGTGATGCCCTGTGGTAGCTAATTTTCTTTCATACTCGATGAAAATCCTTTTGAGGGCATTCTTGAAGACTTCCCGATTGTCATGGTTCATGATGATTCTACCTTGCGGATGCACTTTCTTTTTGCTGATAGGAATCTGCCCCCTTTGAACCAGCGGAATGATGCTTGTTATATTAGGTAGTCCAAAAATAAAGGGTAAGAGGGCACGGAGATACGCATTAAAGTATTAATGTTGACGAAAAGACGGTAAGGACGCTGAAAGAACTAGCTGGACGGCAATACGTTAAACGCACATGAAACTTGGGGTGTGTGGCTTTGGTCAGAGGTCACATAATTGCGTTTACCGAAGGCCCAACATTCACAATCATAATCTCAGCGCCAACGAGGACAACCATGGAAACTAGCCATTGCAGTTAGTTGTAAATAGGCAAAGGAGGCAGGGCAGAGATTAACCGGGCCGCTGGCGGTCTAAGGTTGGAACTTTAAAAAACTTTTATTGCTTTGTGTTCCTGTATTCTGCGGGATAGCGAGGGCTTTCTACATTTTGCAGAATGCGAGCTTAACTTTTGAGATGTAAGGGCTTTCTTTCTCCTGGATCTGCTTTGCTTTTGTCCATATAACGATCCACTTTCTCTTCTTTCCATGCGTTACGTAAACGTCTTTCAGCTGAGTAGATTTGGTATTTATGCTTATGATTTGTTCAATTGTGTGAGGAGGGAGTTATGATTCCAATTCCTGTCTTTTTAAGTGATTGTAATCTAGGAACATATTTGGGATTTTTGGTGCATGTGCCTGCTTGAATTATGATTATTTACAGCGTATTTTTTACCTTTTTAGTCTATTTGCACACTTCTGTTACATGGAAAAATAGTGTAAAATGTTGACTTCTTTTTTATTTCCAAAAAAAATGTTTCTTTCACTGCAATCACATCCTTTGTCTTCAATGCTTTGAATTCACATATGGAACCCATTATCAGGAGAGAAGAAAGATTGCCCAAAGAAAGATAATAGAAGCCTGAAACTCTTATAATGATCTCATGATGGAGAAAACCAAGTGCTTGACCTTTCTTTTACCAATTCAATATTTTCCTTTTTTCAAAAGTTTAGCTTTACTCATATTCGAAAACGGAAGTAACTAGTGTACTGGAATATCTTCATTGATCCCCACAACGACATGGGTACCAAATATCTTCAGTGTAATTTTCACAACTACTTGGGTACTAGTGGTCATTGGTTGGACAATCATATATTTGCCAAATTTGAAAAAAAAACCTGTTTTTCTCAATGGAGATACTTTATCTTTATAAAACCATTTTTTTATAGTGTCTATTGATATTCTATTACTTTATGAAAAAATATTTAACACTCTATTCACAAAAGAAAAAGCATGTGGAATAGAATCACAACCTAATGTCCAAGGTAGGAAAAATCTAAAACAACAACATAAACAAAGTCCAAATGAAGATTAATTGTATAACAATAAAATTAGTAGGTGGTGGATCATGATCCTCAAGATTTCCCCATACATTTGGCAGATCTTTTTGTTAGAAGGGTGTTCCTAGCTTGTATTAGCAACATCTTCATTGGTTGACTCTTGATGAGCATTTGGAGGTGGATTATCAACCTTAACATGGGAAATTGGGACCATCCTCGAGATCTATGTTGAAGTGGAGGAGAAACATGAGAAGGTTGAGAAGTATGACTATGTCCATGTTGACAGCTCATACAATGGTGCAAGGAGGATTGCGTTAGTGACCCATCAACATCTGTAAGTGAGCAACCTCAAGTGCAACCTCAATTACACTCTTGTTGGCTCGCACTTGGATCTACAAGAAGAAATTGGAACTTATTGTAGACTTGTAGAAACTGAGAAATGAATATCGATTGAGGCTCCAGAAAAAGACTTTGAGTTTTTGTCTTTACAAATAATGAACTAAATTTCTACTTTAAAAGCATGCTATGTTCGAGTGAATTTAGTAGGAAACGTGGGTCGATCCCCTAAAAGAATCATATGCCAAGACAAGGGTTTCAGCCTAAAAGGTCGGCATAAATCATGAGTCCAATCCCAAGTAGCTTGAGCTTTGGAATAAAGCCGCAAGAAATGCTTGGGAGTTTCAATTTGTCTAGAAAAAAGGACAATGGGGATTGACAACACCCAAATGAATCAATTGGGAACCAATGGGGAGACATTGGTAGAGAATGTTAAATTAGTGATCAGATAAGTGCACAGAAAATTAATTCAAAATCAGACACAGAAACACAGCATATACCCTGGGAAAACCCTCCTCTTGAGGGAGAAAAACCCAGCAACAAAGATCTCTCTTTTATATATAAGTAATGGCAATAATTCTCTTTACAATGAGGCCAATACAAGGCCAATATCCAGCATCAACTCTAGATGCAATAACAGATGATAATCTGCTCTTCCTTGTGATCTGAATCCGTACTTAGAGAAATTCACAATCTGCTCTTGAAGGAATTCGCAATCTGCACTTAGAGAAATTCGCAATCTGCTCTTGAAGGAATTCGCACTTGAATGAAGGAATAATTCAAACTTGCTTGATGGTAGAAGAAAAGGAAATGACCTTGTATAAATACACAATGAGAAAGAGGTCGCACCTCTTCATGTACAAGGTCGGCCAAAATAGAGAAATATAATTACAATTAAAATATGTGAATTACAAGGAAGGTCAGCCCTTTTAGAAATTACATTGATGCCATTAAATATCTCATATATAAAATAAATAGCCGATTTAATTTATGTCTTCATTCGAGGCTGGAAGGACGAACCTGAAGCTGCCAATCATTAACAGAGAATATGACAAACAAAGTGAGCGAGTTTAGGCTCAAGAATGGTTGACCAAACAATTTGGAATCTTTTGTGCCATGAGCTAGTTGTGGACTGTAAAGCATAATTGCATTGAGTTGTTGCACCATAGGAAAATGTTGAGAGGGCCACAAATATAATTTGCAAGGTTTGTAATTGCAAAATGGAGTGTTAGGATACCATTTCCAATCTTTCCACCAAGGTATCGTACATCTAACCCAATTTTGTGAAGCATCTTTGGAGGTACAAAATTCACAATGATTTGAAAATACTCAAAGTCTAATTCCCAATCTAAATTTTGTCTTTGCATCAAAACAAGAGAACTAATTTCTAGTAGTTTTAAAGAACAAGCCGTAAATAGTCTAAACACATCTATGAGGAGACTTAAGGGCACAAACTCAAGGAATTTTGGCAAGAGGTCTCTTGGCAAGTAATCGGATGTGACTAGTAAAGAGAGTGCTGGTTGATAGAAAGCACATTGTGAAAATCATTACCACTCCACATTAGCAATAGCTTTATAACCTCCCAAGCCTTCCATATTCTTTTAACTAGAAAAGTGCCTTAAATTTGAGCAAGTTCCTTCATAACAAGGATGGAGTGAAGACCTAGATCTTTCCAAGCTTTATAGCCAAGGGGAAACCTTTGGAAATACAATGACAAACAAAACCTTCCAAGCTTCTTTGTCACCAAGGGCTTGAATTATCCATTTGGCACAAAGAGCCAAATCTTAATGTTGAACATCAATGAGGCCAAGACCTCAAGAATCCTAGGGTAGGCAACATGGTAAAGGCCTTTGCATTGCTTAGAATAAGCTTAAAGGAAATCCTTGAGCAATTTTTCAAGCTTTTGATAGGAGGTTTTCGAGGGCACCGAACAAGATGAATAATACCCATAGGTGGACTCTAGAATCTTAGAACAAACTTGAAATTTCCTAGCAAGAGAGAGGCTTTGGGATCTAATAAGCTAACTTCTTTTCTACACATGCAATAACAAATTGCCACAAGGAAAAAGAGGAGGCTTGGAAGGAAAAAAGGATTCTTAAAAATTTGAATACCTTACCATTTCTAGCTAAAGGCATTAAGCCAATAAGGAAAAATAAGGAAGGATTGCCTATTGTATTGCATTTTTTGCCATTAAATGTTGGAGCTGAAGGCTAAGCAAATAATATCAAGGCATTGCAAGGTTAGCCAACATTTGCAAGTAAATATCCAAAGCCTTGAACAACAAGCACATAAAGAGCAAGAGCAAGAACATTTGAATAACCTTGCCTTATAATTTCAAAAATTTCAAATGAATAAGGTTGTCGATCTTTAATGGTGAGACAAGTAGTGGCATCTGCAAAATGCATGAAATTAGGCCTAAACCCTAATGCTTGAATCATGGAAAGAATAAAGGACCACTCAATATGATCATAGGCTTTGGCAAAGTCAATCTTGATAAATATGGCTTGTTGATAATAGTGCCCAACCCATTCCATAACTTCCTAGATAACAAGAATATTGTCAAGAATGTATCTTCTTTTTATGAAACTAGTTTGTTCAAGTTGGACAATGAGAGGAAGTAGATGGTGTGGTTGAAGGGCAAGGGCTCAACCCATTCCATAACTTCCTAGATAACAAGAATAGTGTCAAGAATGTATCTTTTTTTTATGAAACTAGTTTGTTTAGGTCTGACAATGAGAGGAAGTAGATGGTGTGACATAATGGCAAGGGCTTTGGCAATGATTTTATAGAAGACATTAAAAAGAGTGATAGGTCTCCAATTGCTACATCTTTTGGTTCCCTAGACTTAGGTGTGAATTTGATATTTCTTTTGTTGATAATATTACCAATTGGTATGAAAAGATTTTTGTTAAACATGAAAAAATCATTGCCAATAGTATTCCATAAGGGCTTATAAAATTTGCATGGAAAACCATCACATTGTGGGGATTTGTTGTTGGCCATATCGAGGACCACACCATGAAGATCATTTTGGGTGAGAAGTTGGTCATGCAACACTAGTTGCAAAGTAGAAAGCCGACATAGGACCACACTAATGCATTGTCGAAGAGCAAGATCTTGTTTAGGTGAAGTGTCTTGAGCTTGGAATGTTAGAATTCAACGTGCTCTGATATCATGTTGAAATGATGGATGCTGAATCATCCAATGAAGCTGCGCACACTTCAAAGGATCTTGCCAAGAGAAATTACACCACATAGAAAGTGTTGCAACTAAGGGCTGCAAAGAGAGATTACTATTGATCTACAACATTAGATCATAGATTGATATTTGATGGATATGATATGTTACAAATGAACAAAATGCCTGATTATATAGGCAAAAGAGAAAACCTAAGATGCATGAGATGTTGCCATGTGTCATGATCTAACAACATGTGAACCCTATCTAGGAAATTATTAAATGTTGAGATAAGTTCTAGAAGGACAACTCATCTTCTAGAAGGAATCTTATCCCTACAAACATGGAAGGGGACATTACCCCATTATTAAATGATTTATTAAAAATGCAACCTAGGACTAAATTATGCAAGACCTAAGTTAACTTATGCTAGTGTAATAAATAATTAATTACACTAACATGGAAGACCTGTTGATAATGGTGGACAAAATATTGAAGAATGTTAGGAAGCTCTATGAAGATCTTTTGGGTGAGAATTTGGTCACACATAGCCTATTGTGAAGCAGAAAGCCGACTTAGGACCATCCTAATGCATTATTGAAGAGCAAGATCTTGTTCAGGCGAAGGCTCTTGAGCTTGGAAGACCTTTTGATAATGTTAGAAAAAAGCTTAAAGAATGTTAGGAAGCTTTGTGAAGAGCTATTGATCTTCTTTGATGCATTTTATTTTTTGATGAGTGGACAAGCCTGTAAGGATTGAAAGAATCCTTAGAGACTTTATCCCCAATCTTAAGCCACTGAAGATGGCCCTTGATTTGAGCTTTGTGGCAGAATGATAATCAACAATTTGCTTTTATTGACGAAGTTTGGCAACTCCCAATTGCAGATTAGGCACAAACAATTGTGCTTCTTACTTGGTTGAGGCACAATAGAGCTTCAAGGTGGTAGTCTTTTATGATTGGTAGCAAAAAAGTGCTAGCTAGCACCGATAGATGTGTAAAAAGTAGGAGATGTGCATGATAGCATCATTCCACAACTTTATCTAACCAATCTCATGCCAAGCATGTGGCTTCAAATTCGGAACATGTTGATTATGCACAAGAGTTGGCTTACGAGTTAGCAAAGACATGCTGAGAAAAAAATATGTTTCTCCACCTTGGGTTTGACAAGCTGCCACTCAATGCAAAATCTGGTTGAAAAGTGACATCTTGAGCAAGGGCTACAAACAATTGGCAAAAGGAAAGGAAGGTTGAGTTGATAAAATGGCTCTATCAATCTATTTGAGAACTCTTTTGGATCTAGTGCGGAGTTTTGACCACATGTAGCAAGTTATTTGGCTGTGGTGTTGGCCAACATTGGGATCATTAAGTCCTAATTTATTGTGCATGTAGTACTAAGCTTCCCTTTTTTCAGCTTATATTTTGTGGAAAATTGTGGGGTAGAGCTCATATAATATTGGGGGTGGGCTTCGTTCCTTAATATGGTTTCACTTGACTATATTGCAAGTTGTGCCCTTGGCAAAATGTAGGGGTGGGCTTTGGTCCATGTATTGACATAAGTGCGACCCCTACCTCAAAGTGTATCTATGACCAAGGTGCCTTGCCTGTGGAATTTGAACTAGGGTTTGTGGTATGAAACTCCTTATTCCTTGGCACTAGACCCAAAAACATTACTGACACCTTTTGTTATCTTGTTATGCTCTTTGGCCTTATAAACATTAGATCTACTTACCAAAGGGTAATGCCATTAATCTTCCATGATCTCATGCATAATATTTTAGAAGATTATGTTGATGATATACTTGGAAAATCCAAGATGAAGGCCAACCATATCGATGACCTAAGGTTAGTTTTTGAAAATTTGTGGCAGTACCAAGTAAGACTTAATCCTAAGAAGTGTGTCTTTGGTGTTGATGGAGGTAGACTTTTGAGATTCATCATCCAATGACATGGCATTGAGGTAGATACTAAAAATATTGATGCTATTGTTAATATTCCACTTAAAAACATTAGTCAATTATGAAGCTTACAAGGTTAAATTCAATCCGTAAGACAATATATTGCACATTGCCTTTTGCATGATTACTTAGGAAAGATATCGAGCGTGAACAGAATGAGGATTGTCAAAAAGATTTTGATGAAATGAATCAATACTTGTTACATTGCCTCGTCATGATGCCTATCATTCACGGGTAACTTCTATTATTATATGTTTCTGCTACTAATGTAGTTGTTGGTGGACTAATAGTGCAGCATGATGCAAATGGTAAACAGCATGCCATCTGCTACATTAGTCATACCTTGCTAGACCATGAGACATGTTATATTCCTATAGAGAAGCTTTGTCTAGTAGTGGTATATGCTTCACAAAAGTTAAGATATTATATGTTACATTTTGAGACTCATGTTATTGTTAAAGCCGACTACTTGAAGTAAATGTTAGAAAAATCTCATCTTTCATGTTGTGTGCGATGGTTTATGATCCTTTGTCATGTCCCCTTTTTGAGTTAAGGAAATAATTTATAATATAATTTAAGTTGTTCAAATAACTTTATGTTATAACATTGCAAAAAGGATGACTTATGTTTAATTATTAAAATAAGTTACCTAGAAGTGATATTAGAAGGTGTTTTTAAAAGAGGGCCTAAGGTAATGATAAAGAGTGTTTATAGGACGAAGGGGCCAATTGAAATTTAAATTAAAAAGAAAAGGAAATTCTAGAAACTTCTTGAAGGAGGCTTAAATAAGTAAATAAGGGGTTATAAAATGAGGAGCTTGGCCAAGAAAAAGATCATTCTAAATATTTTTTCAATTTGATTTCTCTAATAGTTTGGACCTTGTGTTCATATATATGCTCTTGAGGATGAAAACCCTTTGGATTCCACGTAGGCAGAGGACAAAACCCTCTTGTCTATGATTGTCATACCCCTCGGGGATCACATTGGTGCTGATCAAGAAGATTTTCAGATTCATTTGATTTTTGTGTTGTATATTCAGATTTTCGTTGAGGTTTGAGGTATTTTCAGATTTGTAGTTTTGTGTTTAAAGTTTCAGATTTCAGTGTGTGTAAGGAGGATTAGCATCAGTTTTTTACTGGGGTGCTCCCTGTTTCATTGTATTGCAATAATAGTGCTGAAGATTCAATCTCATTTCAATGTTGAGTTTGCATATTTTATATTTCAGATATTAATGCTTCTTTGTTATTTAGTGCCACACCTTTTCTTTGCATTACAAGGAGGCATCGAATGCCTTATTTCATGCCATTCCCTTTGTTTAATGTTGATTAGTATTTTTCGGTACAAGTTGTTGACAATCACCATACCATTTAGTAATCTGGTATTGCTACTTTGGATAGGATTGTATATTTTGATGTTGCCATTTTAACTTTATGATGGATTGCAGCTATTACCCATAGTCTGCTGAGTCAAAGTAAGATGATGTAGCATCCCACTAGGCTGCCTTACAGAAATAAGAGTCTGCGTGATATTTTTGCAGCAGTTTGGGAATCTTTTGGGATATGCACCATGCATGTTTAAGAGGATACCAAGAAATAAGGTTTGCCATAAGTTTCTTGGGAGTTGCAGCATGATGACTATTAATTTGGAAAGCCAAATGAAAATCAATGCTGAATTCTTCTTGGGTATGTGTAACACCATTATGTATATGTTGTTGTATTTTCTTGGAAATCTTAACTAAGCAACTGTATGGTCCGTCTTGGTGATTATATCAGTTGGGAATTATTTCAGTTTACTACATTTGTCTTCTATGCTGCTGTTCTATCATTTTCTGGGAGTAAAATTTGGTAAACTGTTCGTTGCAATTTCTGGACTGTTATTGCTGAATGTTTTGGTCGCCACAATCTGAGCTAACATTCAATTCAAATCATGCAAATAATCCAGCTGGTTGCTATGTATGTTCTATACATAAGGATATAGTTTAGATGATTATCTATCTCATTTCAGCTGCTTATAGTCTTGTTTTTTGATTGGTAACATTGCTGTTGTTAATGTTTTCTAGAAGTTACATATTCTTTGATATCAAGCTGAATCTTAAGGATTTATTTGTAATTTCTCCAGCATAATAATTAGTATTTCCTCATGTAAATATCTGTGTGGTTTACTGCCAGAAATAATAAGATTTGTAGCTGGTTTAAGTTTTGTATTTTTGGAAGGCTTTGCCTCTAGCTTGTATTTTGCATTGATGTTGTAAGTGGATTATGGAAGCTTTACTGCCTTCTAGCTTGTATTTTGCATTGATATTGAAATTGGACTATGGAATTTTTTCCACCATATTCCTCATTAATATTTGCATTGGCAATGTAATGGAGATGGGATGGTATAGCTGCCAAGATCCACACATCATTATTCAGTTTCGTAGTTACATGCATTGCTTTGGAAGGCTTGCTGCGAGAAGTGAAATTAGTTGGCTAATATTCACTTCCTAGTTATCGTATGCTCTCACCTTGACCACATCGGGGTCTTTGTGATAAAAAATTGTTAGGGATAGTGTTCTACTTTTGAAAATTTGCAAAGAGAGCTAATATTCCAATTAGGGACATTACATCCTTACTAAGTTTGATCTAAAATTTGTATCTCAAAAATCAATTTAAGTCTAGCTATTGTTGACCAATTATTTGATACTCTTTGTCTCATTCATGATTTTGTTGATACATCCATTCCTAATAGCACATCTTACAAGCTAATTCATCCAACACATGAATTATTTTTTTTGATGACTCACTATGTATGAGAAGCCCAAGCATAGGGGTGATCCTCATTTCCCATTTGTGAGACCTAACTCCACTCTCTTTTCATCTTGAATTCCCATGTGCAAACAGCATTGCTGAATATGAGGCCCTCATTGTTGGATTACACTTTGTTTTAACTTTGGGTCTTAAGTCTCTTACCATCTAAGGCAATTTCCAACTCATGGCATGACAAATAAATGGTGCTTATCATGCTACATAAACTAAGCAGTCACTATACCCATTAGTTGGCATAGCAATTAACACATTTTTGATTCATATACTATCGATGATGCCCTACTTAAAAACAACTCATATGCAGATGCTATATCTAGTGTTGCCTTGTTGTTGAATATTGATTCTAATGAAACCCAATTCACCTTACTTATTCACAAGTTAAAAAATTTGGCTATTCAAAATAAATATTCTTGTGTATGCGCTATGATTTCTGGTGAAGAATGATTTATAAATGTTTACAAATTCCTTTCTCCTAATTGCTCCAAAAATACATGCATACATATTCACAAGAAAGCCATGAGATATTTACTTATTGCTCATGTACTTTGTTGGCGTGGCATTTTACTTAGATGTTTAAATAATGATGAGAAGCATATTGCAATCCTCTAGGCCCATGGGGGCATTTGTAGAGGTCATGTTAATGGAAAAATGTTGACACAAAAGCTACTTCATATGAGTGATTATTGGAGAGTTATGGAGAAAGACTCCTATTGTTATGTTTAGAATTGTTTTGTGTGTCAACAATACAACAATTTAAAACATGTGTTTTCTCAAGAACTTCAACTCTGTGCCTTGACCATTCCCAGTTTAGGGATTTGATTTGGTGAGGAAAATTACTCCTACATCATCTCATAGACCCACATTCATTATTACTGCTACAAATAACTTTACTAAATGGTTGAGGCTACTCCTTTGAAATCTAATATAACCTCCACAATATGTAATTTCATAATGGAGAACATAATTTTTGAATTTGGGCTTCTTACTTCCATTGTCAAAGACAATGGAATATCTTTTAAAAATTGAGAAGTGAAGAAATAATGAAAATTTGCATAATCAACAAAGGTTCTTCTCCCCTTGCTACCCATAAAGTAAGGATAGGTTCTACAAACAAAACAATTTAGTAATTATTATGAAAGACAGTGGATAAGCATGGCACATATTAACATACTTAGTTAACACTTGTCTTGTCGGCATATCAAACAATCATTCATACCCCATGGGTCACATTCCATATTCAGTGGTCTATGTGCTGAGGCTATAATGCCTTTCAAATTAAAAACCCTTAATTATAGGTTTCTCTATGTGGAGTTATTGGTGACAACACATATTGAGAGTAAAGCTAAGTTACCGGTTCAAGTACAAGTACGGATATGTTGTTACGTCAATTTTTTTTCCTTGGGTATAGGTACATGAATATAATATATATATAATTTATAAACATAAACATACAATGATATTCATTAGACATAAATGATAAACTATTAAACATAATTGCCAATAAATAGAATATCTAAATACCTCATATAATCATATTCATTATTTGCAAAAATGTAAATACTCAAGTCTTAAAATGTCAATACACATGGAAAATTCAAATTACAATCAAAAAAATTTAATTAAGTAGTCTTCAAATTCGTCTTCATCAAAAGCAATCAAGGTTGTGGTCCACAATTGGTTCAATTGGTTCAATTTCATTTGAACCACTATCAATTGGATTGCCAATCCCACTAGGTGCGTCAAATGCAGCAATTGCCTCATTGTCATCTATACAAGCTAAGGCAAGTTGTGCAATTGTAGCATCCAAATCAGCACACTCAGGGACTAGATCCCAATTCTTTGTCACACCCTCATTGTATTCAGGTTTCTTATGTGACAAGAGACGAAGGTTGGAGTGTATATAGACCAAATCCTCTGCGTTTTTTGCACCCAAATGGTTGCGCTTGATTGAGTGGATGAAGGAGTATGTACTCCAATTCCGCTTAGTTGAAGAAGGACTTGCAGCCTGTTGAGTTTGCATACAACATTTAGAATTTAATTTTACTTGCCGATAATATATAGCATAATTGATAATAGCGTCGAATGAAAAACAAAAAAACAAATAAATAAAAAGATATATACTTGGGAGAGTATTTTAATTGCAAGAGGCTGCAAGTAAATGGAGCCTTGACCATGTAGATACCACCACTCATCAACATTTTTCCTATATTTGTCTAGAAGAGCAAAAACATCATGATGTTTTGAAGATATGAATTGGCCAAACTTGCTCAAGTCAATACTTTGGATATCTTCATCTGTAAATATCTTTCTAAATGTAGCCTTATATAGCCAACAACAACCTCCCCATCCCTATATGGTGCCACCCTCCTTGGCAATGAAAGTACCTCTTTGCTATAATACTTTGGTGACAAAGCAAATGCTAAGAGATGTAAAGGGGTGGTCATCTTGTTCCAACGGTCAACAATAATCTTTTGCACTGTTTTGAAAAATGTTTCCGCTGGGTCATGTTCCTTGGCATCTATTATTGTTCTTATTTTCTCCACCATGGAATCCATGCCATCATAAATTTCACCCAAGCATGGGCAATCAGTATCAACCAGTGTTACAAGACTTGGACTCGCCTCAGACTCGGCAAGCGGATTTTTGACTTGGACTCAGACTCGGAGCCTAAACTCGACAAATAGAAAAACCCAAGAAATCCAAAGATTTTTAAGGATTTAAAACTTGTTTCATACACCCTTTAATAAATAAACCTTAAAGACACAATAACATCATCAAATAGAAATTGCTATGATCCCATACACAAACATACATCGATCACATAAGTACAAACGCAAATTTTAGCTGAAGGAAATAACACCTTTAGATATATCAATATTGTCAAATTATACAAAACTCATGGAATATGAAATCCATGGCATCAAAACAATTATAAAAACTAAAAATATAAGTCTATGGCTCAGAGGAGCTTGCATTACTCATCCCAACATCATGACAAGTCATGCACTAGTGTCTAAGATAGGTCCTAGATGATGATGTAGCCATGATATTTGCTTGTGTCTCAATGATTGGTGTGTATATTCAAGTGTGGAATTTATTATTAAAATTTTCTTGAAGCCTTCAAGATTGCATGTTTTGTTGTCAAGCTCACTAAGTAAAAAGATAAATGGTTATGTTCTAGTTTGACTTTAGCTAGCATACTAATAGATGGGATTATTCTATGTGTTTCTAGTGTAGGACATGATTGATACATTTTTTGCATTATGAAAATGGCATTTCTTGCCAACTATGACTTAATATGTATTCAACAGTACAATGATTGTAGCATGCCAACTTTGCCTATGGCCGTCCTTGCATACTAAACAAGTTGTCCAATGTATGAAACATGATAATCCTTGATTATGGCTTTGATTGTGAAAGATGTAGAGATTTGCAACAGGGGATATGTATTTTGTAGGTTTTATTACCATGATTCATCTTTGGCCTATTACATGCTTATGCCTATAGTTTGATAGGCGTTGGGGGAAACACCCCAACAAGGTTTGGAGGCAACGCCCCTTGCAGGGGTTTGAGGGTAGCACCCCCACGGGGTCAAGGGGCAACGCCCCTTGCGGGGGGTATGAGGGTAGCGCCCCTAGTGGGGTCAAGGGCTAGCAACCCTCGCGGGGTCCCAGGGCAATGCCCTAGGCGCACTCCTTGTCATGTACAGGGTGGGGTCAAGGGATGGAGCCCCCACCACCAATCCCAAATGAAGACCTTCAAAACCACATAGACCTTCATGGTGCACATAATTTTTATATTTTTTGTAAATCCTAGACGGGCATGTCATAAACCAAACAAGCATTGAAAGTGTAATTTTTTTAAAAAATTTAATTAAAATTGCTGAGTCTGGGGGTTGGGACTTGCCTAGACTTGGCAAGTTTGACGAGTCGTCTAGACTTGGCGAGTTTGGCGAGTACCCGACTCCCAAGTCTGCAGGACTCGCCCACCCCTGCTTGGACTGCAACTCGCGGAGTTCTAGTGAGTTCCTGCGAGTCTTATAACTACTGTATCAACATACCTAATCATGCTCATAATGAGCTCAGTGAAATTTAGAACATATTCCATAGAGCCCACTACTTATCATCTATAAGATCATTGCTTTTACTTTTTGGACTCTTTCTGTGTTTGATTGCCTCCATACACTCCATAAGCTGTTGATGACCATAGAACTCAAGGCCTCTCGCACCTTCACAAGTTGTCTTAAGATGATTGTGTGAGATGCAAATGGAGTTTCGACAACCTAACATGGTATAAAAATACATGTCACAAATCAACAATGAAAAAATAAAATTAAAAAAATCAAAACTTATAATAAAATATCAGATGTAAATTACCTTCAACAACTCCAACTTGGAGAAGGTCGTGAAGATGGCTTGTGACATATGATGATTAGTCACAAACATTTTGATCTCCTTGCCCTCCACTTAGATTTGTTTGACCCACTCAATTTGTGTGCCAATCTTTTGCATTATCAAATTGAGTGAGTGGATTGCACATGGTGTCCAAAAAATGTGACGATATCTAGCCTCCACTATAGCCCCAGTTGCCCTACAATTTTTAGCATTGTCCATTATGACTTGGACAACACTATCATACCTCACCATTTCAATGGATTCTATGAGGATATTGGCAATAGAAATTGCATCTTTTATTTGCCCTTCACAATCAACTGCCTTCAAAAACATCGCCCCATTAGGGGACACTGCTATAACATTGATCAATGGTCTATTTTTGCAATCTTTCCATCCATCAGAAATGATGGACACACTTGTTTCGACCCATGTATCCTTAATTACACTCAATGCTGCTTCTTGAAGATTTCTTCTTCGCCAATAAGGTGGTTTTCACTTTTTCATACCCAAGATAACATAATCAGAAGTTGTATTAGAAATGGCTGTCACCATTTCCCGCCAATCAGGTGATCTAACAAGGTTGAAAGGAAGCCCATTGCCATAAATGCAATGAGCAATGCTTTGATCTGCAATCTCCCTTGCTTCATTTTTGAAGGCTTTCTCCAATGGGCCTCTTTTTTGTGTAGCCGAAGTATTATCTCCTCCAAAAGATTGTGCCATTTCCATGAAAGGATGTGGGCCAGCCGGTTGTGATAAGCCACTAGGAGGTCTTTGCAAGCTTCTCTTGGTAAGATGTAAGAACCCCTGCTTATTCTGCCCTGATTTTTCAGTTTAGGTTGTTTGACATTTTGTCAAACACTTGGCATGCAATCTGGTTTTTCTGAGTTTTGGGGTTTTGTTTGTTTGATTCTTGATGGATTTCAATACCAAAATGAACACATAAAACATAGAAATGATAAACAATGTTTGAATAAACCAATAACAAGAATTTCACATGCAATCTCCACTTTATTGAGAATATATCAGATCTGAGTACACTGATTATCAGGTCTGATACAGATGATATTGGACTGCAAATACTTGTAAAATGTGTCTACAATATACAAACAAACCATAAGATTGGGTTTACCACATACCTGTTTTCTTGTTACTTCATTTAGGCTCAATATGATCACATACATGGCAAGAAATCGCTGATGTAGATGCTCACAAACCCTGCCGTGGATGTCAGATGTATTTTCTGTTAATACTGATGTAGATGGCTGCCAAAACAAACCCTAGACTCCTCCAAATGAAGACGGCTAGGTCTAGGTTTGGAGCAATGAAGCCCTAGGTCGATGTGATGTCAATACAATGCCAATTTTGACCACCAAACCCTTTGATCTGCAATCTGATATAAAACTGTAGAAGTCTGAAACACAAATCTGCAAATGAATAGATGTTGCCAATGACGAAAAATCCCTTCCAAAACAAAGCACTTCTCTCCCAAACCCTAAAAAAATATTTGTATATGAAAATATGCCAATATAGCCTTCAAATCTAGACTTTTTGTCCTCAAACTTCAAATAAAACCTCAAACCCTAGCTGGAATGATATTTTCCTTCAAACCCTAGCTGATTGAAGCTCCTCAAATAACCCAAACCTGCAAATAAGCTCAATGATGAATCTTGGATGAATCCACCTCTCAATGTGGAGTTGGGTTTTCGTCCAATCCATAGATTTTTAAGGGTTTTCGTCCTGAAAAATGGCTGCACCTGAAGTGATCCGCTGAAAATGGAGAAATCTCAAATATATAAAGTCAAGAATGAGAGTCTTGGAGGAGAAAGAGGGCCTTATATAGAAATTTTCTAAACCACTTTTGGACCCCAACACTTCATTAATGATTTTTAATAAATTATTTCCCCTCCAACCCTAGGCGTCCACTTTTGGGAAATAAATATTTTATTTTAATTTCCTTTTTAGCTTTTTCCCACTTAAAGTCACTTTATAATTTATAATTTATTTTTCTTAGGTGACTTAAGTAATAATATTTTATAAAGGCTCAATAAAGTAATATTTTAATTTCTCCTTGGCCAAATAATATTATAATTATCTCCCTTATTTTTCCATGGCCAAAATATTAACAGGTACAACAACTCATTCCCTCTCCAATCGGATTAACCTACGGGAATGGCTAATAGGCTAATCAAACTATTGAATGGTGATCATGCCAAAAATGAGGACATGACATAAGAGGATGTGCCATAGACTTTGATTTTTTTCATGCCATGTCAGCCTCCTCTTGTTCTTTAATATAAGCCAATATTTGGTGTTTTGGCAACCCTTTTTTATTTGGCTTGGGGTAAACTTTTATTCCTTGTATAGGATAGTGCATAAATGAGCTTTCACTTGAAAGTATGAGCTCTTATATGTAGTTCCACATTGGCTACAACGCCAAACAAAACCCCTACCACCGGGAATTTGTTGAATCATTGTCGTATGTTGCCAAAGAGGTGAGGATGGATCATATTTCAATTGACTCTTTGCATCTATGCCAATTGAACCAAAACTTTAGGCCATTCTATATGAAGTTATGAAACTACAATAAAAAATAAAATAAAAATAAATTACAAATTAACAACACAATGGGCACTATAACCCCTTCTTTTGCATAAAAAGTTCTTAAAAAAATTCAAAACTTACTAAAAAAACAAAACAAAAACTTGAAAAATCTTCAAAAAAATTATTGAAAACTTGAAAGAGAAGGAAAGAATCACTCACCTTCGATGACTAGATCTTCTTAGTGCAGCTATTTTTCCCTTCTTTCTATAGGTTGAACTCCTTCGTAGCTCTCACCTTCGAAAAAAAGAGAAAACCTTCAAAAATCAACTATTTCAGCTTGGAGGCAAAAAATGGTGTTTTTGCTCTTTTGAGTTTGCAAAATGAGCTTTGATTAGTTCGGCCAAGGAAAGATAAGCCACTAATTGTGCTTTATTAGGTTTAAATTTGTGTTTTTTTAATGTTTTTTTTCACTTTATTGGCATCCTCCTACGCGGGTCCTTCCCGGGTCCACCAGGTAGGACCTTGGTCAGACCCAAGGCCGAACCCATACCAGGACCAGATTTTGCAGGGTACGGGGGGCTAAAGTGCAGTACCCAGTAATATAGGAGTAAAGATTTCAATAATTAGGGTTACTTGATGAAAGACAGGTAAATGTGCTGGAAAATCTTAAGGTTTTCCATCAAAGAATATGTTTGCAAAAGACAAAGCTCAAAGAAAGTTCTAATCAAATTGGTTGGGACCTTATGTTATACAAAATTATGGATCTGGCACGTATGGATTACCCATTATGTCTTGTATCATTTGCATCCTTTGAATATAATAAAATTATTGTCATGTTGGTCTTCTTTATTCTTTCCTTTAGGCCTCCTTGATCTTGGGTGGCTACCTTCATAGCTAAATCTTACAATATCCATTGATATGAGAAATGATAGCAAGTCAATGATAGTGCTAACATTTGTGATACAATAATAATGACAAGTCAAAGGATATCATAATCATTTGACAGTTTTTTCCAGTAATGACTATGCTTACAAATCATAAATAATGATAGTAGTGCTCACTATTATCAGAGGCAACAGTGATAATCTCTAGTCACAATAACAATAGTCATGTTCTGTATTCACAAAGTTTTTAAATCCAGTTAATCCCATTGTCTTCGCAACTACTGATAACTACATTTCATTTTTGAAATTACGAAAACAATAATTGTCGTTGTCTATTGCCAAACAAATGTAATTGCTATTCAATAATGGCAGCTGGAAATCTTAACTACTTACCCTATTCAAGGTATACACACATATAAAAGTCCTAGAGAAGATTGATAAAAAAACTCCCATGTTTGTTGCTTATATAGTAAAAATGAAAATAATTTGTTGTGATATAACCAATGATATATCACCAATAATATTATGACATATTGGTGAAAATTCTGGTCAAATTTGTTGACAACGATATTTTGAATAATTTGCAATATTTTTAAGAAAATGTTGAGAACCTTGCTGAGAAAAGACACAGAGGAATATATTGCAACATTTCAAAGATATTTTCTTCTATGTTGTAAGTTGGCTTAATAGCACTGCACAAGCTAAAGAAATAAAAAGTCATCTTCTTCTACTTGAAGGAAGTTAGCTTTGAATATTAGTCACCAACTATATCACAGTATTTTTATGGATATGAATCAATAGCAACCTAAATGTGTAAGTAAGTTCTAAAGAGATTTGCATGATTGGGATTACTTATTTTATACTTTCTTCACAAGAATTCACACTCTCTATGCCTTAGAAAAAGGGCTGATGCAATGTTAAGAATCTTAAACCTTCTTGTGCTAGTATTTCTTTTTGATTGATAAGTCTAGGGTTCTATTAGGGCCCTAACCCATGAATGATCAATAGAAACCTATATATATTACATTTAAGTAGTTAAAACCAGTCTTCAACTTGAACAACTTACAACCACGATTTGACTATTAAAAATCCCTTGCACTTTAAAATGTAGATCCTAACTGCACAACTGCCCAATGCATCAAATAATTAATCTTGTAGACCAACCAAGAACTAGGTATTGGCCACCACCTTGGCAAAAACTAAGCAAAATTGAACAAGCATGAAGAGGGAGCATCAACTATACATACATATATACCTATTCACACACACATATGGATATATGCACACCTATTCATCTTTTTGCCTATTTGTTGATTCATTCACATTTGTTTATTTATAAATGTTCTCTTATTTTTTTTTAAGGCTTTCCCCCCTCTTGTTTTAGTTCTCATGTCTTTTAATTCCTCACTTTAGTTTGTCATTCTAATGGTATATTGAATCGTTTCTTGATATAGGCTTCCCTTTTCAATTTGTGTAGTGTCTTCAGGATCAATATCCCATCATAAAGCTGGAGTCTGTTGATACCTACGAGTCTATGGATATTGAAGTTGCAAGGCACTATGCACAACCACCAACTTCTTCACTTGTTTAGGGGTTAGCTTGTTCCTCATTATTACAGTGGATGAAGTTGAATGTGTACCAAGTCCTCTCTACAATAGAGGAATTGGAACCTATGAAAGGAGGCAAATGGCAAGTGTTGGTGCTTCCAATTGATTGCCCAGGTTTCTCTAAGGATTAGCTAAATCCTATGCTCAAGAACCCTAGGTTAGTGGCCAACGAATAGGAGATAGATTTTATACTATTTCTCCTCTGCACTTTAGGCTTTGCAAAACCAAGGTGGGTTCCCCTTTGCTTAACATCATTTGAATTGTAGCAATGCTTACAATGTGTTGGCGTTTAAATTAGAACCTCTGGAGTGCTGATTGTAAACGTTCAGCTATTTCAAATGTTTTGCAACACTTCTTCGTTATTTAAAGAGGAGAAGTCCCTCTCTGCTGGGAGCAATGCGTAAGGAAGGGAAATGTTAACTAAAGTTCCTATCTTTTTATGCTTCAGCGGCAGGACACAAGGGTGCACAAACACAATGCGCTGTAGCTAAGCCTTTTCTCTGGTTTCTGCAGATCTCAACTACGACTAACCTAGCTTCTATCTATCCAATACCTTCAAGGTAAACAGAGCATGAGGGTAAAGGAGCGGGAATGGGTTGGTTGGATCACCTGAATTCGCTGTCTCCTCAGAATATGACCGAGGCTCTGAACTCTCGGGTATACACCAGGATAAGGTTGGTACAAGCAAACGCTCTATACGGTAAACTAGATCTGAGACCTGCCAAGGAGGAGGGACTCCTATCCGAGGTATGGGCTAGGAAATAGTTTACTAGAAACAACAAATTTACGATGTCTTGGCCAGCGAGCTTGCTAAGGAGGAGAGGCTCCTATCCGAAGTATAGCTTGGAAGTCAACACATTAAACAACAACGAACGATAACTTGCCAATAACAAATATCCAAGGAGGAGGGACTCCTCCGAGGAGGGAAATGAAACAACAAGCTAAGAGATACAAGACGTAGACATAACTCAAATAAGATGATCAAAATGCAAGCGCCTTCTGATATTCCTCTTCAATGCTTCATCAACGAATTACAAAGGTTGGGAAAGCAAAGGCACGAAATCATGCACAATTACAATCAACCTGCGAACTCTCATCCAAGAGTGAACAAATATCCGCTTTCAAAGCTGTTGGCAACAATGGCGTAGCAATTTTGCATAGCAAGTAAAAGTTAAACAAATAATGAGCCCAAGGCTCTTATTTATAGAACTCAAAGGAGGTGGGCAACCCCCAAAATCTCCCTTAGGTTAACAATGAGTTCTTGCCAATCAATTAGCAAGATTTATTCCTAAAAAGGGGGAACAAGTAGTTAACTGGAAAACTACTTCAGTTAACTGAAAGTAAACAAAGAGTCAACTGGAAACTACTTCAGTTGACTGAAAGTAAACTAAAGGTAAACTTTAATTAAAGTATCCCTCCAAAATAGACATCCACATTTAGTGGAGATCTAAGATCCACAAATCATGGAAGTCAATTAGACATCCTTAATTAGTGGGATCTGACAATGCATGATTTAAGGAAAGTGGAGTTAAACTTGGAAAGAAGCATCAAGTTAACTCCATCTATATTTAATACCATTTTGAGTTGACTTGGAAAGAAGCATCAAGTCAAACTCAAGTCTCATAAATGCCACTTGGAGGGTGTATGGCGTCCTTTTTGGTGCATTTATAATTCGCCATTAATCAACAGTGTCTATCCATTGATTGACTTCATCAGCTTCTGGGGAGTTAATGCTCTGTAGAATGATGATGTGGCGTCGCAACATGACTTCACCCGTTGTGAGCTGATTTCCGAAGTCAATACACTGAGATGCTGCCTCTTCAAACTTGGTTGATAAAGCTGCTACCTTAGCCTACTTGCAACTCTCTGGATCATCAAGAAAGGTACTGTGGATGACAGCCCTGAACTGGTTCTGTACAGTAACCAACTCGACGTATTCTCCTCCCTCATGCTGATATTCCATGCAAGGGAAAGATATTACCAATATTCTTGCGAAGTTGATAATAGTAGCAACCACTCGTCTGTAATCAATCAACTCTACTGGATGAGCGTCATAGGCTTTCACCTTGTACGCCAATTGTTCCTTCCAAGCAAAGAGATGTTGCTTGTTTTACTCGAGGTATCTTGATTGATATTGGTTACGATGCCATTGGTGCTCGTCTTCAAAGCCTCTTTTACGCAATCCTTTGTTACATTTCTTTGGATCTGCGCACGAAGTCCATGTGCTCTATCCATGCTGGTATAGGTTCGCCAGTACGCATCTACCCTTGAGAACAAACTCTTCCACTTGATTTCTCAAGTGTTTGCCGAATGTTAACAATTGCCGATGATTTTGTTCGGCGGGGAGATCTAGTAGTCCTGCTGGTAGGGCTGAGACGTTTGGTGTGCCATGTATCAAGCTGGTTATGTAAGACCTCAGTTTCTGATTTTCAGCCTTTAAGGCTGCCTTTTCTTTACCATCCTTTGCCATCCTTTCTTGTGCACTCACCGAAGCTATTCCAAGAAGGTCTACCTCCACCTGTCGTGTAGTCTTCCCGAGTTTCAGTTGAGACAAAGTGTAGTCTTCGACTTGGACCTCGTGTATGCCTTTTTCTACTGGTGGAACGATAGTCTCTATGATGATCTCACATTCTGCATTCCTTTCTATGTGAACTTGTTTCTTTAACTTCTTCGCCGATGTGTCTTGTGGGACGTGGTCGAATTCGGTAAAGTCAAGTTCATACGAGGGTTTTTCCCTCTTTCTTCCTAGGAAGCCTTCAAGCCAAATAGAATCTCGGCGAACTTCGCTAGGAGGGATGTGAGGCCCTTGAATGCTAGATGTGTGAGACTGTGCTGGAGCAATGTCTCTTGGTGGCGAATCCAAGTCGATGAGGACTTGTGTCTGCTGTGATACTGGTGATATTGGCGGCTTTGTTTCCATAACAGGCACCGTTTCTGTTGCTGCTTCTACTATTGTTGCTTCTGCCATTGGCTCAACCACTGGTTCTTCAACAACTACTGCTGCTGGTTCCTCCGTGATAACTTCTGCTGAATCAGGGGTAGCAGTCTCTACTCTTTGTTCTAGGGCAGCAATACCCGTGATTATTTTAGGACTATGTGTGGCTTTCTCCACTGGTGTCCTCTGTGTTCTAGGCTTTGACATCCTCATCCCTCGGGGAGGATTGCACCATTGCTTCTGCCTAGGCTTCCTTTTTGAAGTGGAAGGTGGTGTAGACTGAACCTGTGGCGGCTCTGCTATGTGAGGTATCACCTTCCTTGATTTCTTGCTGTCGAGATAGAGTTGGCTATTTCTAACCACTCTACTCGTTCTTTCTTCTATAGATGTGTCTTCTTTGGCATACCAATCCACTCTTGGGAGCGGTTGGGAGTCAACTAAATCTGCGAAGAATGAGGGGAGAGTGACTTCCCCTTCATCATCGGACAGGCCCTCGATGTCTGCTGACATAAAATCAGCAATTTGTGAGAGTCTGAACCTGCTGTAGTTCCTTCTTCGCACTTCATACTCGTCTTTGCAATTTACCCAATAATCTTCCATAGAAGACTTATGTGACGAGTGTTGCTCAAGGTGTGCTGCATAGAGTCCTCTGGGATCATAGGATCTTCTATCAATGAGATACTTGAGGTTAAACCTCACTGTTTCCTGACTCATCATCTTAGCATCTGCCGCGAATCCACATCTATATAGTCCCATCTCAACAGGAAAGTTAACAGCTATCTTCCTCTTCAAGCGCAAGTAGGCATGAACCTCGGACAACTGTCTCAGGAATTCCATGAAGACTACCCTATTTGAAGGGTATCTTGGTAGCATTGCGGGGTGACCAATGTAGCCATACATGCGTATGTAGGAGAACGTAGGGAATTGGATAAACCAATCCGCCCAATCCGCCATTGCCTCTCTGGCTGTCTGTGAAATACGCACGTGCATCTCATGGTTAAGCTCACGTACTGTGTGCATAATGAAGTTATCACTCGTTCTCTTGAAGTGTCGCTCCGCTTGAGTAAACTCAAGACGTGCGAAATGTTCGTGAACCTTCTGCACACCTAAGGTTCCCACATTGTTCAATAACCTGAATTCACCTTGGAAGGCTATCAAGTATACCAGGTAAGAGCACATGTGGAACCTATGAGCTTCCAGATACCCAGTGATTTTTCGGTGGAGTGTGTCACTAATCAAAGTGGCCCAGTCATAATATTCCCTCTTGCCAATGATTTTAGCAATGATATAGTACATCCATGGCTGGAATTGACGACCATCTTCTTCTCCAGTGATTCTATTGAGTAGAGTGATTAACATTGCGTACTCATCTTTACATTCTCCTCGTCCCAATGGCTTAGGCAAGCTTGCCTTTGTCACTTTTAGCCATTTTTCAGCCATAACCTTTTTACATTTGTCCTTAGCTGTCTCAAATGCCCTCTCACATTCCATCACTGATATGACTTTGCTATTAGGACATGATGGAATATCAAAACACCGTTCGATATCCTGAGGCTTTAGACTGCAAACAATTCTTCCATCTGCTGCTGTGATTTCTCTGGTGGTAGGATTGTAATGCTTGATACAAGCGATTACAAGTTCTACGCTCTGTAGTGTGATGGGAATTGATGCGGCCTCCAGCAACCCGGATTCTTCAATATTCTGCAATGTGATTTGATTCATGCCTTCTAGCTGCTCCAAATCAACCACTGGATTTACTTGGTGTAAATTTGTGTCAACTGTTTTCAAGTAATCATGGAGTAAGACCGTCTTGGTCTCGTATTGTACCTGGGAGTACTGCATCCTGAAAAACTTAAAGATTGACTGTAATCTTGACCTAGTTCAGATGATTTTCAGAACCCTTAAAAATAGCGCCCTGCCGAGAAGTATTTTTCCGGAAAAAATCTGGCACATGGGTTTTGTTCGTGCTTCAATGCTGAACAAACCCAGTTCCTCAGAATTTGGATTCTGAAACTTTTTCGGAAAAACCCCCAAAAATAGGGGCAGCAAGTTTGCTGATTTTGGAAAATTTGACGAGATGGGTTTCTCTCTGGTACCATTGAACCAACCTGATCTCGATCCTCGATATAGCTCGCTGCTTTTTCCGCCAAATGCAAGAAAACCTAAGACCGTAAGAGAGGTGTTAGATAGCGTGGATTGGAAGTTTTATTTGATTCCTCGAAAAATCTATCTCCGATCCAACTTCAAAATAGAAATCCTCTTGCTTCGTGATTCAAGAAGAAAATTGAAGAACGAATGAAAACCTTGTTCAGATCTATCAATGGCGTCCTTGAGAGCTTGTGGCTGATCTTGATCTCTTAACCTGCAATGAAATAATGAAATGGGACACCTTCACCTTGAATATATATGTTTAAGCTTCAGATCCACAAATTTGGGGACCTAACTCAAGCTCAAAAGGTGATTTTGGCTTGATCTAAAGTTGAAAAGGTGATTTCCACCAATCGTGGAGCGTTTTAGCCAACTTTAACTCAAAAAGCTCTTGACTTAGTCAACAAATTGACCCTTGACTTCTTTAGGCGTCCCTTTTGGTTTCTTGCAAGTTTTTAAATATTTATTCTCCTGAAAGCCCTCTGTTTGATCCTGACTCTAGCGTTGTCTGTTGATCTTGAGATGTCGCGAACACATTCACTGCGGAGCTGGATCCAAACTGGAAAGAAGTGCCTGGGAGACATGACAATGAAAAGCTGAGTTTAGGGTTTCAAAAGAATGGGCGCCTTTTCCAAGAAAAGGCTCTTTTGCTAATGCCTTAGTGAATTTTCAAACTTCGTTCTTCAGCCTTTTGAAATGACCTCTCGTGCTTTGATCTGGATTTCTCGTTGATCGAAGAGTCAGATGATTTCGCTTGATGTCTCATCAGGTACCCAGCTCTGTTCTGCCAAGAATGACTGACTTCAGAAAACCTGGATCTTATTTTAGGGTCCCTTTATCTGCTGGGCTCTCCTCAAAAAGGGCTTTTACCTTTGGCTTGACCTCTTTCATCTCGGTGCTACCTACTTTGATTTGATTATTCCGCTGAATGCTTCACGATGTTGGTGCTGGTACTGGCTGAGATCTACTTGAGCTGAGAAGGTTATCCTGGGAAGCCTTTTGTCATTTATCAGCATTTGGAGGTCAAGAAAGAAGGGCGCCTTTCTTTTGGAAAGGCTCTTTTTTCTTAGAACTTCGCCGTTAACTGTGGTTTCCTGACATTTCCTCAACTGCCTCTTTTTGCTTTGTCAGCAGCTGCTTGTGATCTATTCATCGGATGATCTAGATGTTTGTTTCACTGTCGAGCCAGCAATCAAACGTCAAGAATGACTGCTTTGGATGATCTTACTGACTGCATTTGACCCTCAAAGATCATGGGCGCCCTTGCTTGAAAAAGGCTCTTTTCAGCATTTTGAGTTTTCTCCGTTGTAACGTTTCCAGAGTTAGTCAAATTTTGACCTTTTTCACTTTCAGGAATCTCCTTCATCAAACAGCATCATTTTTGACCTTTTCCGCCATGGTTGTGTCGTTGAAGCTTTTGAAGTTTAACTTTCAGCACCTGGTACTGGCCAATCTGCCATTAATGGCTGCAGAGGTTCTAACTTTGTTCCTGAAAAATAGAAATAGACCCACTAGAGTAAAACATGTCTTTTGATGATTCTGACTTGACCAATGTGATCGTGAAGCCTTTTAATCCTATCAAAATCATTTTCAATCATTTCTGGGAAGGTCCTATTTTCGGGGGTTTCCCTGAAAATAGGGGCAAAAAACCCTAATTTTCAAATTTTCAGAATTTTGCACGTGTGTTCTTTGACAGAAACCCACCAAGATTCTATGATTGGTTTGACCTAAAACTGACTTAACATGGCATTTTAACAAGATTTAGCTCAATTTATACAGAATGCCAAAAAATTAATTTTGGGTACAACATTAGGCTCCGTCTGGTGACCATGTCGGATACCTACGGCATAGGAGAACCGAGAATCTCAAGCTTCGTAGACCAATATATATAATCAGTTCGGTAACGGAGTCAGGACTTTGGTTCCATACATACCTAAAAATAGAGTTCACCTTATTTATTGGATTCCCCCAATTTATTCACCTACGACAAAACATCTAAGAAATCACCTAAAACACAACAATACTTCACTGAACGGGGAAAAACATAACAACATAATGTTAAAGCAAGGAAAAGTATTTACAATATATACTCACCCCATCCCTGAAGGGATGAAATGCTTCAAGTACTGCCCGCTGTAAGGTAGTGGGAAAAGCCTCCCGTCCGAATGTGAGAGAATATAGGAATTCTCTCCTGCAATATTATGAATCAGGAACGGCCCCAGCCAAAGGGAGTCGAATTTTCCGTGCATTCCCTTTGGTTCATGTCTCTTGTCCCATAATAGGACTTTATCTCCAATCTCAAAGTCTCGTTGCCGAGCCTTCTTGTCGAAGATCTTCACTCGCTCTTGATGTTGAGTGATCTTATCAACTATCTCCACCCTTTCTTCTTGAAGTTTCATCAGGCATAAGATACGTTTCTCAATAGGATCTTTGAATTCCTCATCTTCTATTGTGGATGCCAGCTGCAAAGCGGACAACTCTAGAGTGATGGGTAACGCAGCTTCAGTGCCATATAGGATTATGAAAGGTGAAGTGCCGATAGCTCTCTTAGGCGTGATTCTATCAGCCCAAAGAGCATCATACAATTTCGTGTGCCAAGCCCGTTGATTGGAATCAACCATCTTGCGCACTATTGTGACTATGTTCTTATTTGACGATTCGGCTTGTCCATTACCTTGTGGATAGTAATCTGAAGAATGGGACAAGGTGATGCCGTAGTCAAAACCAAATTCTATCAACTCCTCTGACGAGAAGCTTGTAGCGTTGTCAGTCACGATCTTTTTGGGTACTCCGAAGCGTGTAATGATGTTCTCCTTGAGGAAATTACACACCACCTCGAAAGTAGCCTGCTTTAGAGGAATTGCCTCAACCCACTTAGTGAAATAGTCTGTCGCTGTGAGGACGTAGACATGTCCTTTGCTGGAATGAGGGTTGATAGGTCCCACAAAGTCTATGCCCCATTGCTGGAATGGAGCATCTATCACCACCGGCCTGAGTGGAAGGTTTGACAGCTTAAGTTTACCAACAAATTGTTGGCA
>VDFB02326937.1:0-19814 GCA_007258455.2 Sequoia sempervirens | reverse complement strand
TGCATTCAATTAGGGTTCAAACCCTTGACATCTTCTTTTGCATTGTACTTTAATCTCGAAGCCCCTAAATGGGTATTATGGTTCCTGAAAGCAAAACTTTGGCCTCTCCAGGCCGCGGGCATGAAACTATGAACTAGGTTTTCTTCATTCTAAACTTGGGCATTTTCTCCATTTTGCATTTTGTTTTGTTGTAGCTTCGTTGAATTGCAAACTTTACTCCACTTTACATTATGGAAATGTCATCATGAGACATGAAACAATGGGGTTTGCTGTAAACCCAAAATGATACCACTATATTTAAATTTTTGAAAACATGGCTTTATGCTTAGGCTTCTTGTAGCTTGAATACATGATTTTAAGATGATATGACTTCATACTGCTCTTATCATTGTTGTAACTTCACTTAAAGAAAATGCAGATTTGCTTTGCATGTATTAAATAATCATCATTTTTTCTTTCCCTCTGCATTTATTGAGAACAAAATATTGTTCATGAACATTTATGTTGAAACACATGATGGAATCCATGCCCTTGTTTCCAATATGTGCAAGATGTCTCGTTTCCTCTATTCCTACATATGTATCTTATTACATGGCAGACTTAGCATCACTGTCTCATTTGCTTCGAGACCCTAGGAAGTTTAAGCATTGTTTATTGTTTCATATCACCATAATGTTTCATTTGCTCCACACAAAACTTGCACTTAGCCACTATGATGCTCCTGTAGGATACTTTGTTGTTTTATCATGCATTCAATGCCTAGAAAATGCACTTTCAGCTTTCCATTTTAAATGGGACAATGTATTATTATCTCCTTTCAGCTCATACCATTGAAAACACTAAATCAATGTGTTGCAACTGATTTAAACTATACACTTTGCTTCCTTTAATGATGTGTTCAGTGGCCCATTTGTGGCCATTTGTCATGACCTCAATGCATTTCATGATTCAAAACATACACATTTCATTTCTTTTCACTGTATTATGCTTCATTTTTGTTTCATATTAACATTGAATCATGCAATTAGACTTTTCCTCCCATACTAATGATACCAGAATACAAAAATAAGTTCAAAATTTGCAAATTACCTCCATGTATGATGCTATTCCACATTTCATTTAGCCTTCAGATACTTGATCCCTTGCATTTTGGTTTAGCATGCCCTCTTTCAATTCATCCTTTGCCTTCAATAACTCACTTATAGCAACTTGTCTCTTTGTCACTGATGGAGCCAAACTCTCTTCTATACTCTTCATGCATTTTTATCTCTTGGACAACAACATGATGATATGAATGCAATGTTTGCATGGAATATTTTGAAATATGAAGCACTCTATTATGATGTTTTGGAGCTTTTCATTTGCTTCAGTTGTAATTGATGGTTTTCAAACAAGGCATTATGTATGCCTGTTCACTATCACATTATGAGATCATGCACTTGAACAGTTGATCGCTCATGATCTTCAATTCATTGCACTTTGAGAGTTGACTATCTTGAATGGTCAATTGTTTGAGTCTATTTGGCACATTATGATGCACTCATCTGATGGATGTCTTTCCTTGCATCTTTTTGGATTTTTTTCGTTATTAGTCCCTCTTTGGATGCTTGAGGGATAGCATGTCGGGTCTCAACCCTTGTGGGAGCCTGTTTTACACCACATGCTTTATGAGATTCATTTTGGATCAACAACATGACTTATCATATACCTACACATGGAAACAAATAATGTTAGATCAAAGCAATATATTATTATGATGTTTCCTCCTTGGCTTCTGGCACATTTCTTATTCTTGCTGAGTTGTTTCAATGTATTATTAGTAGCATTCTCCATTATTGTTGATAATTCGCATAGGAATGTTCATATTTGGAGCTCTAACAACTTTTGATATCTCTCGCAGGTTTATCAGGAGCTCGGGAACAAGGATGGTGCACCATTCCAGAATCAACTTGAAGACTTACAGGAAATGATGATTATGTTCTTCTTATGTGTCTTCTTTTCTTTCATCTTCAATAGTGTAGAATGTTCTTGTTGATACATTGTCACAACTACTCCCACGGCTTGTGTGGGACATTTGGTTCTTTATTACCTAATGAATATAAATACAACATTTGTGAAATACTTGTTCAATTTTACACTTTCTCCTTTATGTACAACAATGTTTGAACATTGTAATTGAATATCAAAATGAAAGCATCTCATTTCCATTTCATGCAATACTTAATGTTGTAATTGATATCAAAAAAATTAAGCACATTGCATTTCAAGATCCACAATAATTCATACACTTGCAAAGGTTAAACATCTGTAGAGGTAAATTAAAATTTTCACCTTAAAATGAATCTTTGAACAAACCAGCTCTGTCAAATTGAGTTGTAGTGAAAATTTGATAACAAAAACTTTTTCATTCCCATCTTTGCCTGCCACATTTTCCATGTCGGAAATGCTAAATTACTATGTAGATTTCAGAAAGGAAACACAAGGTATTGGCAAGGAGGAGGAGGACAACATTGATAGCCAAGTGATTGAAACAATCAAATCCCAATCTGCTTCGATATCACTAAATTTATGAAGGAAAGTGAGCAACTCAAACAGTTACAAAAGAAGGAAAGAGAGCAGAAGAGGGAGCAAGAGAGAGTTCAAAAGAAACAAGATAGAAAGGAAAGAGGAATTGAGGTGGGCCATAGGGCATTGCAACAAGAAAGACGGATAAGATCTTGTGAACTCATTATTAGAGATCCATGCCTTGTTTCAAGAATCATTGAACATATACATCCTTTGTTTGTTGCTAGTAATATCAGTTCAAGTCTTAGGCCACATGTAAGTGACACTTGAGTTTGTGTTGGAATTAATTGTTTAGCGCCATTGTATGTAAGTTGTAGTTAATTTACAAATCCTAATCCAAATCATGTAATGACAACTCAAAACACAACAAGAGATGAGAACACATCTCCAAATGCTTTTTTTGGCACATTTGATTGAAATTGGGAGGGACCAACCCTACAACTCTATCAATTTTTTACTTTTTTTTATGCATGTTTGGGACTATAAGACAATGTTACAGGTTGGGAAGGATGAAACTTACAACTCCATCCTTTGTTAGCTACTTTTGATGGGGACTACAATATCCTATTATAAATATGTTTACATTTTATTTTAGCTATTTCCTAGCAAGTATGTTCAATTGTTGGTTGTTTACTTTTGTTGTTAGGGGCTGCAATATCCTATTATAAACAAAAAAAAATCCTGCCACGTGATGCAATTCATCGTGGATCCAACAAATTTTATTTTCAATTTATATCATCCCACCACACGTCACACATCGATTGGTCCATGTTATTCCTGATAGGCCCATTTTGAGATCCGCTCAACAGTGGAGCGAGTCCACCTTTGAAGGTTGCATTAAGGAGATCAGGCGTTGGGTAAGATGAATGTGTGGCACCTGAACACCTCGCCACCCTGAATGTCTAGTTGAGAGCATTAATCGTGTGCCACCCCCTTTGTTAAGTCCATTTGATAACTTGCATTACACATCCCTTCCCATTTACTCTATCTGACTGGTGCATTATTCGAAGGACAAAGTTCATTCAATGGTCCAAATTATTGCATATCCCACTCATTGTCATTCATTTCCCTTACATTTGTTTTGGAGTCTTCGTTTGGTTAGGCACTGATACATGTTCGACTCTATACTCTACAATTAAGTAATGCATTATAGAGGCTTCATTTCACCAAAAATATTTTTAGTGTTAAACCATGTTGCATATACTATCAATTTGAATAGTATAATGAAACAAAGTTTAACACAAAAATGCTTCTACCAAAAATAGGTCTCTTCAATGCTAGAACCTCAAAAAATACTACAATTTTATGTCCTATATTATGTAAATGTTGTTGCCAGTGTTATGCACATTCTACATGATGTATTTGTTGTTAAATGGATATGTTTATTGGTTTCCTTGAATGTTGTTTTGGGCATACTTAGCTATATGGTGTACATGTTGTTGGCAGTGTAGTGCAATTGCTTATAAATGTGTCTTCTTAATTATAGTGAAACTTTGTTTATGATGATTGTTTGATTGGGTTGAAATGTACAATAATACTTGCATTTTTAAATAGATATCACACATGAATGTTTGGTTTGAAAGAATGAAACCTTTAAGTTTGTTGGTAGAAACTAAGCATGTGCTAAGATGAGTAAATAGGAAGGGACATAGAGTGCATGTGGATGATGGAGATTTAAAGACTACAAATATGCAATAACAGTACACTGCTAACAACAATCACATTGCAACAAGACAACCTCATCTCTGCAATTTTATAACTATATACTCAATAGGCCATGCACTTACAACACACTTGGCATAACAATTACATCTATACAACAAATTATGCATTAATAGTTACAAATAATATCACTTAAATCCCCATATAGGCATGTACACAACACTGGCAACATCATTTACATGATATAGAATGTATTAACAACAACATCCACTTATGCATTATCTTTCATCCCTTTTATTCAACTTGTTTTTCATTTCAGTTACAGGTGTAGATATGTCATAATGGATTTGAGGTTTGTTTTATTATGATCTATAATGGATTTGGTGATGGGATAGCCTTGGTTCTTAGATGTTCATGTGGCATGAATTCCTTGAACATATTAATGTTGATGTAATTGAGTGGATGATATATAAGGGGACTATGGATTATACTATTTTTTATTTTTTAGCTGCATGTTTTCATGCTATGGTCCATTTTAATTCAAGTTGGATTGTATGTTGGTGGTGTCACATGGGTTTTGAATATTCTCTGACATGTAATACTATGAATAATTATTTGTTTTTCAAACAAATATAAACCATTTATAAAACACTTCATTTTATTAAGAGCAACTTTGATTGTATGTTGGTGGCAACAAGTCATCAAGTGAGAAATTTATTTAATCATGTCTAAAATCAATTATATCATAATGAAACAAACCCCCAAACCCAAAGGTGAAAATAAATGTAAGGCATTAGGGTTTGGGGACTAGGAGTACATCTTAACAAGTACCTCAATTGTAAAGAGCAAGTTGTACATTTTATTTTAGAACAATTGTTGGGCTTATCAATGTTTATGTGAGTATTTATGAAAATATATATATTAACTATGTCATACCTAACCTATCGTGTTTATGTATGAAATGTTCTCCTATATTATGTCATGGTGTGATATTTATATGTTAGTGATAAATCTTTTATTAAAGTTTACCAAAATTCTGATATTTAAAACTTAATGTTAGAGTGTTAGAATGTTGGTATTATCAATACCTCTTCATGTGTGTCATAAGTCAAGGTTTAGTGTTTGTTGCAAAGACGATTGTCATTGCGCCAAAAGATCGACCTGTTAATGCCCGATACAACTGCCAAAGTTAATGAATCCACAAGAGGTGGTTAAACCATGTCATGAACCCAAGTGTCATGTTGCACAACACAAGGAGACCAAGGGCACACACCTTGCAACAATCCCCCTAGTGCAAGTGAGGGGTTCGAACCTATGACCCAGACTTTGATACCAGTTGTTGCAAAGATGGTTGTCATTGCACCAAAAGATTGACCTATTAATGCCTAATACAGTCACCAAAGTTAATGAATCCATGGGAAATAGTTAAGCCATGTCACGAACCCAAGTGTCACACTGCATAGCACAAGGAGGCCAAGGGCGCACACCTTGCAACAATGTTTACAAGGGAAGATTGTCAATGTGGGGAAGTCTAACTGTTCAAGGACTAAAAGCTACACAAGAATGTGAGGCATTCTTGGATGGATAAGTGTAACAACGTAATGGGAAGTAAGGAAAGATCATAGTTAGATAGGGAAGTAGTGAAGTAGATGGGCACGTCATGAACACATTGGACCAATTGGACCATACCACATGGCATAGATAGTCCAACCAAGGTAGGGTGCTCCACTATGGGGTGTTATCCCCTATTATTCTGTTATTCATTGCACAAACATTCACATTGCAATTTTCTTTTTATATTTGTTTGTTACTAGGAAATATGAAAAGGGTTTGAGTGGTTTTCATTTCAATGATATTCTATTGTGCACTTCTGTTAGTTTGTTCTTCATTTCATAATCATTCATTGCACAGATATGTATTTTACAAATTTTTAGTGCACATATGTTTATCTATATGTACATATGTATTTACAAATGTATGTGCATGCGTACATACATATTACATATATATGTATGTGCATACATATGTACATATATACATATGTGCACATGTGTGTAATTATATATGCATGTGCATATGTATGTATATATAAATGTATCTACATATATATATGTATATATATGTATATGCATGTATATATATATGATGGAATATGGATGTATAGGAGAATGATGGTTAGTTATACTATTAACTTGTACCACATTTTTATTTTTTCAATATCTATATCTCATTTATCATATATGCATTTATATACATGGCATATATATGTATATATATACATACATATGTATATATATGTATATATATGTAGCATATTACATATGTACATATGTATATGTACATACATATATGCATGTATATATGTATATATATACATATTGCATGTATATATATACATACCATATATATACATATGTATGTATATATATATAGTACATGCACATACATGTATATATATGCACATATGCATATATATATGTATTATGCATGTATATATATACATACATATGTATATATATGTATATATATACATCTATATATATATATATGTATATATATATACATATATATATATATGTATATATATACATATATATATGTATATGTATATATATATATACATATATATGCCATGTATATATATGCATATATAGATAAATAGATATATAGATACTGAAAAATAAAAATGTGGTACACCTTAAGTTTAGTAACCATAGCCTAGGGTATATTCCATCATTTATAGGATTTCATTAAGATGCAAATCAACAAGTACATAGATTGACTTTCAACCTCAAAGGTGAGTCAATCAGACCTAGATCTACATCTTTTTGAGGATGGGAATGGATTGAAAATATTTTGGAATGATTAACCTAATGATCCTATATGCCTTAATATGAAAAATGTAAGATCTAGATAACTGATAAACATAAATAGTCAAGTTCCAACAAATTTGGAAGGTGATTGTGTACCTACCTAGAAAAATTGGTTTTGTTGTGCTTACAAGGACTAGGTTGCCCAATGGCAACTGAGTCTTTGTAAGGGGGTCCTACTCAATTTTTGGGGTCCTCTGGTGTTGCATCTGAGATTTTGTTTTCCACCTGTCTCATTGTTGAAATGTCATCAGTGAATTTTGTAATTGAGTTTCCATGTCTTGACAACTTTGATGACAATAAATGTAACAATGCAAAATGGATCTTCAAACTCTCTTCAATCCCTTCTAAACCTACAACCTACACATTCACAAAGAGAGAAGATGTTGTGTCATATAAGGGCTTGCCTCAGTCAAACCCCATGTAAGTGTTTCCACTTCCACAATGGCAATGTCAATGATAGACCAATAATGGAAAGGAAGGAAATGATGAATGAACACAATGTTCCAACTCACCACCCTTTGATGGCTTCCTTAAAGGACTGAAGACATACACATCACTTCAAGGATTTGGATCTTACTTGATAGAATGCTTGAATGCTTTGAAGATATACAACAATGTTAGCCTTCACAAAACATGAACATGAACACACATAGGATTTGTCATGATGTTGGATCTTGAATTATTATAATAAACTCTAATAATGCTACTCTTAGCTTGCTCAATAATGCTCTTGATCATAAGTTTGCTAATATATTTCTCCTTCTTACATTTCAAATGATAAAAAGACTAGGTGTTTGTTTAATTTCCCAAAAATTAGATTCCAAAAGTTGACACTTCATATTTGGATTTTGGATATTAAAATACTACCAAAAAACATATTTAAATTTGAGTCCTAACTAAGAAGGGGGATCCATTCACCCATGGGTGATTGGGTCCTAGCCCAAAATTCTAAGACACTCAAAGTTGGGGACAATTTAATGATTGAATGCATTTATTTAATACTTGTCCTTCTTCGGAAAATGGTTAAAAATAGGCTTTGGAATGCATAATTTGAAAAATTAGAAGCTTAATTAAGTCCAATAAATTAGGGGAGCAAAACAAAATGTGAAACTATAAGTCTATACAATTTTCTACACAACAGATACATGTATTGATAGATATATTAATATTTAGATGGATTTAGAGGAATAGATAGAACTATAGATGGGTAGTTTGAAAGATAGATAGATTGACATATAGATAGATAGGTAGATAAATTTGTATATAAATGTGACCTGAAAATTGAATGAAGACAAATTTTGACTAACCACCAAACCAAAGAAAAATAAGAAATTAAACCCATTAGAGTCATAGTGATGCTTGAATGGAACCATATTTTTCCTTACAAAAGTAACTATGTTTATGAACACAAAATTTGGAAGTGTTCAAAAACACCCTAGAGGCCATATACTTCATTGAGCACGACATGGATTCACCAAAAAAGCAAGAGAACCTTCAAACTATGGAAAACCACATAAACATTTTCAATATTCAATTTAAAATCACTGAAAAAAATAGAACCATCAACTTACATAACACAATACACCATTTACAAATCAAATAAATAATGCCAAAAAAGAAGCAACAATTGACAAGAGGCAATGGTACAACCTTAGTGAGGTTAAAAACCTCACCTCTATAGTACAAAAATGGTTGATGATGTGGCTTGTTGCAGTCACCTATATGTTAACTTTCTCCATCTCAATCTTGCAAGAACAAATGAAAGGAGGCATCAATCAAAGACATGTAGCTTAGTGTTTACCTTAATATAGAAAGTATAGTAAATAAAGTGTACACCTTTGAAGTGTAAGTCACCATCGGCGAGCCATAGAAGGAAGATGGGCTAAGCCAAACATGTATTAAAATTTCGCACCGATCAAGCAAAGTGAACAAGACACAATATGGCTAAGTGTCAGCCGAATATACCATAATCTCTATAAGACTGAAATGAAGAACACATTTAAAGAAATAAATATTTAAAGATAAAATAATGATATATATAGTTATAGTTATAGTTATAGTTATAGATAGATATATATTTATATCATTATGTTTTCTTTTGCCTACGTAACTATAAATGTATATGTCTAAAATTAATTACAAATTAAAAGAAACATAACATAGTATCTAAAGTATAATTATATTTCAATACACACACACACACACACACACACACACACATATATATATAGAGAGAGAGAGAGAGAGAGAGAGAGAGAGAGAGAGAGAGAGAGAGAGAGAGAGAGAGAGAGAGAGAGAGAGAGAGAGAGAGAGAGAGAGAGAGAGAGAGAGAGATTTGTATATGAGTTAAATGAAAAAATTGAAGAACAATTTACAAGTGGATTAGACAATAACATCCTATAGAAGAGATAGGCATTGCTAGGCATTAAGAATTGCACATTTACATTGCACACAACAAATTGGAATTCTCAAGCATAAAGAATATAAATGAAAAACCCAATGTAAACAATATCAGGTTGAAACCCCAGATATTGATTTATGGGTTTTTGAAAAAAATTTGCTTAGCATTCAATAGATATGAATATCAAAGTGAGTTTTGCTAAATGGAAATTAGCAAATATAGAGTAGAGGAGAGGGCCCAATAGTGAAGTGGGGTCCAATAGTGGGGACACAAGTAGTCCTTCGTGGGCCCTATAGTGGAGTGCCTTAATATCCAATTGTAAAACATTTTTTATCCATGAAGTAAACAAAGTTTGTCCAATCACTGTACAAATAAAAAAGTGTTTTATAAATGGTTTATATTTACAATCCAAAAAACAAATAACTATTCACAAACGTACATGTCAGAGAATATTCAAAACCCATCTGACACCACCAACATACAATCCAACTTGAATTAAATGGCCCATAGCATTCAAACATGCATCCAAAATATAAAAGTAGTATAAATCACACTCCCTTTACATATAAATGAACAACCCAATGTAAACAGTGTTAGGTTGAAACCCCATATATTGAGTCACAATTTTGTGAAAAACATTTGCATAGCATACAACAAGTTGGCATTTGTAGGCATAAAAAATTAATAGCACTAGAATACTTGTAACTTTATAGCATGATGTTTTTCCTACCACTACCTCCAAGAAAATGTAGATATGAATATGAAAGTGAGATGTGCTAAATAGAAATGAGCAAAGATAGAGTAATGCATTTTTTAATTTGTAAATCTCTTTATATGTTTAATGTTGGTTTGGTATGGAGTCTTTAATTTCTATCCTTCTTTTTCAAATTTGAAAATTTGTTTCAGTGCCTTCAATTGCAGAGTTTGTATGTATTTATGGCATGCAATCCTTGTTTGCTTCCTAGGTGATTTTGGTGGCCTTACACAATTTTTTGGTGGTTGCAGGTGGAAAATGAGGAGAAGGCAACAATAGTTGTGCAGTGAAATTTGACTTATGGGACACATCTGAATGATTGATTTTCCTTGACTAGTGGTAGGTAATAAGAATTTAAGTCAAAGCACATGATCTTATGAAATTAGAGCAGGTTGGGTGTAACAATTAAATTTTATACAACAAAATATTACAAGTGCATGCCATGTATATATACATTGGAATATATATATATATATATATTATAGAAAAACTAATATGCTTATTTTAATTTTTTTCATTTTTTTTTTTAATCGGTAATAGGATTTGTATTGCTTGATAAAAAACAAATTACATCAATTTCTTCATCATTTCTACTACCATCCAAAAAACCCCTATAGCTACCAAAGTTCATGCAAAAAGCATCTTAACATGCAAATTTTCTAGAAAGTTACCCTTGCCAACTAAAATAGTTTAAACTCCCCACTGTAATTGTCTTGCATGCATCACATAATTACACACAGTTTTAGCCAAACTTCATAAATACCCTACAAATCATCTACAGGGATCAACCGCTCAAAACCAAAAAATTAACGTAACAATTTTTCTATCATTGCAAAAAACTTAGCAAAGCTTAAACTTATTTTTCTCTACCCGTTGTAGCACCCCGTTTCTTTTTTCCTTTCACCTTACGTTGACTCTCTTTCTTTCCTTCCGCCTCCAACTACCTTGCTTCCACTTTTTCCTGTTCGATGACGAATTCCACCTTCATTAGCTCTATGAAGAGCTTTAGGGCTTGCCAACCTAAGTACGCCTCCGCCCTGCAATGAATTTTTAATGCATCTTCTGGTCCACAGATGAAAGGGATACACTCAACTTCTCCTGCTATTTCTTCATTTTCAATTCCCTCCTTGATATCCAAGCCTTCGCTAGGAATGACCCATTCTAAAAAAGACTCTAGACCTTCCAAGAAATCTTCATGCACAATTGTTTTCATTACTTCTCTAATTGTGTTTACTGGTTCACCCAAGTCCAACCCCCATGCAACTATCAGTGAATAAATATCCATGTTAGTCCTATATCTGTGTCTTAGAGTTCCAAAGGTCTTTCCAATGATCATTTTCACACTCTGCACAAGCCTCCCATATGTTAAAAGAAACATCCCCATTAGCCTTTGATCAGAGGTGTCATTGTGAAAAGGATTCAATTGCCTCTTCAAACAAAGTGTGAAACCAGTCTCCATTGAATTCCCTTGCAACACCATCGCCACTACCAACACTCACACTTTCTTCCTTCTTCCTTACGCTAAACACAAATGTTTTAGCCGATTTTCGAGGACCGATAAGGATTAAATTCTTAACTCCACACACTTCAAACATTAATTTCCTTTGTACCTGCTTTTCCCCTACTATCATCCACATTACTTCACCTGTCATTTCGACCGACTACTATCTACCCATTCTCTTCCCTCATTTAAACAACGTCCTCACCACCTTTTTTAAATTAATCTTTTAAATCTACATTTCTCAAATCTTCAATTCTCAATTCCCCAACATTTCTAAAATTTGCAGCCCACTTCGACAGGATGTCTGCCTCTGAATTACTAGCTCTCCTTATGTGGCTTACAATAAAATCTTCAAAAGAATTTAATTCTTCTCTTATTCTTTCTATTGTACTCTAAATGTGGCATGCCCCTATTTCCCCTTTCATTATGGCTTGTACTATGATAAGTGAGTCCCCTTCTAAATGTAATCTTGTGGCTCCCAATTTCTTACCCAATCTAACAATGAGCAATGTTGTTGTAGCTTCTGCTATGTTATTTGTTAACTCCCTTAGCTTCTTTGCTCCAAAAGCAACTACATTCCCTTCCCAATCTCGAATGATGAATCTTGCACCTGATGGTCCTGGATTCCCTTTTGATGCTCCATCAAAGTTCACTTTCCACCAACCCTCCCTTGGCTTTTCCCATACAACTACCAAGGCCACCTTATCAGTTGGTTTAACCCAACAAGGCCCCTTAACGGGCCAATTTTTTTCATTATTATTAGACATATACATATGTTGGAATAGTAGGCGAAGGAATATATACATTACTCTATTAGTTTTAATATGTTATTCATTTCAGCCATATAAATATATCAATATATATACATATATACATATATGTGTGTGTGTATGTGTGTATATTTGTATGTTGACATATATATAGATACATATATGTAGATATATACATATGTGTATATATATATACATGTATATATGTGTATATATTTATATATATACATATATAAACATATCTACATATATATATACATACATACATACATACATACATACATATATATATATATTTCATTATTATTAGACATATACATATGTTGGAATATTAGGCAAAGGAATATATACATTACTCTATTAGTTTTAATATGTTATTCATTTTAGCCATATAAATATATCGGTATATATACATATATGTGTGTGTATGTGTTTATATTTGTACATATATTACACAAATACTATATGAGACATCAACGAACATTGGTTTAACACTGGGATGAGACAGATTATGGTTAGTTGTAAGACCAGTGAAACCCTTTTCATATTTAGTAATAACAAACAAATATAAAAAGAAAATTATAGAGTGAAAGTTTGTGCAATGAAGAACAAACTAATAGAAGTGCATGTCAACATATCGTTCAAATGAAAACTAGTGAAACCATTTTCATATTGTGAAGTAACAAATAAATATAAAAAGAAAATTGCAAAGTGAATGTTTGCAATGAAGAATAAAAAATTAGAAGTGCATGGTAGAATACCTCGAAATGAGAACCAGTGAAACTCTTTTCATACTTTGTAATAACAAACAAATATAAATATAAAATTGTAGAGTGAATGTTTGTGCAATGAAGAACATAATAGTAGAAGTGCATTGAAGAACAATTTTAACAAAGACATGTTTTCATGTGTGACTAATCGACCTTATTAATATCATAGAAAAACAATTTAACAAACCAACCTAAATGATTATCAAATAGTTTAAGGACATGTTATGACTATGGTTTATCCAACTCATATAAGAATGAACATTTGGATCACCTTTTGGTTATCTAATGCTTTAATGAATAAATCATTTAATAGTGGTCTACACAAAAAAAATTACCATAGATGGAACCATAATCAGATAACCTAAAAGGTTACCAAATCCCTCACAATAACATGCATTAACATTGGTCTAATTGATCCAAAATTTTACCATGGATGAACAATAACAAGATAACCTAAATGATTACCAACATTAACCCCATGATATGTTTTGGAAAAGGTCTAAACAATCAAAATAATTAATAGATAAACAATAATTGGCTAACCTAAATGGATTCCAAAATTTTCATGATATTTTTTGGCAATGAACTAATTGACCTAATTAATATCACACATTAAGACAAATAGGAGAACCTACATAATGACCATTTATTTGTGCAATGGAGAATAGTATAATTGTTGAGTTCATGATCGTGTAATGAAGAACTGTAGAATAATACAATTGCATGGCAAAATATCTTCGAAATAAAAGTTAGTGAAACCATTTTCATATTTTTGAATAACAAACAATTTTTTTTTTTGTAGAGTTAATGTTTGTGCAATGAAGAACACAATAATAGAAGTGCATGGAAAAAAACCCTTGAAATGAGAATGAATGAGACCCTTTCCACATTTTGTAGTAACAAAGAAATATAAAAAGAAAATTGCATATTGAATGATTGTGCAATGAAGAAAATAATAATGCAAGTGCATAGAAGAATATCTTCAAAATGATAATTAGTGAAAAAAAAATCATATTCTATAATAACAAACAAATATAAAAGGAAAATTGCAGAGTTAATGTTTGTGCAATGAAGAACACAAGAATATAAGTGCATGGTAGAAAATTGTTGAAATGAGAACCAGTAAAACCCTTTCCATATTTCATAGTAACAATCAAACATAAAAAACCAAATGTAGATTGAATGATTGTGCAATGAATAAAAAAATAATATAAGTGAAAGGTGGAATATCATCAAATGAGAACCAATGAAATCCTTTTCATATTTCAGAGTAACAAACAAGTATAAAAAGAAAATTAGAAAGTTAATGTTTCTGCAATGAAGAACAAAAAAATACAAGTGTATGGTAGAAAATAATTGAATTGAAAAGCAATGAAACCCTCTTCATATTTTGTAGTAACAAACAAATATAAAGAGAAAATTGTGGAGTGAATGTGCAATGAAGAACATAATAGTTGAAGTGCATGACACAAAACCCTCAAAATGAAAAGCAATAAAACCATTTTCATATTTCCTACTAACAAAAAAATATTCAAAGCAAAATGTAGAGTGAATGTTTGTGCATTGAAGAACAAAATAATAGAAGTGCATGGCATAAAATCATCGAAATGAAAACCAGTGAAACCCTTATCATATATCGTAATACAAGACAAATATAAAAAGAAAAATGTAGAGTTAAACTTTGTGCAATGATAAACATAATAATAAAAGTGCATGGTAGAACATCATTGAAATGAAAACTAGTGGAACCCTTTTCATATTTCATAGTAGCAAGAAAATATTAAAAGAAAATAGTAGAGTAAAAATTCATGTAATGAAGAACTGAAGAGTACAAGTGCATGGTGGAGTATCATCAAAATGAAAAACAATGAAACTTCTCACATTTCATAGTAGCAATCAAATATAAAAATAAAATTGCACATTGAAAGTTTGTGCAAAGAAGAACAAAATATTATAAGTGCATGGCAGAATATCATCGAAATAAAAGACAATGGTACAAACCTAGTGAGGTAAAAAAACCTCATTTGAAAGACAAAGAGAGCTTTCAAGAGTGTAGAGCCGAAAAATGAATCGTATAGAGCTAAACATGTATGGGTGCCTAACCAAACAAAGACTCCAGAACAAATACAAACAAAAGGAACGAAAATGAGCGAGATATATGAGAATTTGGAGCATTGAATGAACCTTGTTCTCCAAATAACATGCTAGCCAGGCCGAGTAAATGAGAAGGGATACGTAAGGCAAGTTGCTGAATGGAGCTAACAAAGGGGATGACATGCGATTAATGCTCTCAACTGAACATTCGGGGTGGAGAGGTGTTCCTGTGCCACGCATCTGTCCAACCCAATGCCTGATCTCCTTCACATTGCCTTCGGAGGTGGACCCAATCCCTTGTCAAATGGAACCCAAAATGGGCCCATCAAGAACAACGTGGACGAATTAGTGCATGACACATGGTGGGATGACAAAAATTGAAAAAAAAAATTAGGTCCACATGTGGTGGGGTGATGTGGTGGGCAATTTTTTTAATTTTTGGATCCACATGACACACCACATGGACCTCCAAAGTTAGGGTGCATCACTATGGGCCCTCTCCCCTATCTATTGGAAGAGAGGGAGAAAAAATTAAACACACTAAAAAATAATTAAGCAAGAAATCCCCGTGTATTGATCACTGAAATCTCCAAAAATGTTGATCATATCCTTGGGAAAATCAAGAGAGATATTTTGGCAAGGCTCTCAAAACAAAATTACATTTTGCATGGTGGCTTGGTAAATGTGTGCTTCTAACAATTTAGAGGGGTTTTTTTTTAAGATTATGATTTAAATTTGGTTTGAGAAGGAAATATGTTGGAGAATGTTAAATTTGAGTTTTTTTCATTATTTTTATCAAATAGAATCTAATCAGTAGTACAAAAAATTTAGTGCATTGTTAGTATTTGTGATTTTATTGATGTACAAGGTTAATAAGATTTTTTTTACAAAAATGATTTAGTCTTACCTCCTTTATTAATATAGAATTCAATGATGGAATGTACCTACGAACCAACCTCCCTCCTATTATTTATATTTAGCGATCTTATGTCTACTATCATGTCACTTTGCTAGTCTAACTCGTACTCCCCTAGCCATAACATGACTTTTGAATCAATATCCTTTCTACACCATATAATGCCAAACCTTGGCCCTTCTAAAAAAATCAAAAATCACATTTTACTTTCCACTCACCCTCATCCACTCCTTTGTAACTATTCCAAATAATATTGACAAAGTTCATAGAATAAGGCTTGTCTTCATGGAGCATGCCATAGACCCACATGAGACCATTTATCGACAACCTCACCAAGTAGGAAACCAACAAGGTGATATGACTGAATGTTTTAGCCCATATGACATATTAGATGTTATCTCTGATTGCAAGCAACACATTATCATTTTTGTTTTTTTTGTTTTTGAGGTTCCCCTACAACAATATTTTTATGATTGGATAAAACTTAACTTTGATGTTCACACCCTCACTTTAGTCCTAGTTGATCATTCACCAAAATCCCTATCCTACATGGATGGTGTCCTTAACAATAACTAGTATGTGATTAAAAAAGTGTAAAGAACTTAATGGATGTGGTAATTTTTCTATTTCAAGAAAAAATCATAAGACCTCTCCTCTCTTACCTCACCCTACATTGGATTTCATCATCATAAGGTCAAGGTCATACCAGTATCAATCCCCTCCAAGTATTACACCACTAAAAGAACCCCTACCTAAAAGCCAAGTTGTTGTAATGGATAATTCATATGCCCTCCTAGTGGATGGGGATGTAGTCATTCTTCCTACATCCTAATAAATTAAAAATTCATGTCCTAGAATACACAAGGGATTTCCATACCTACAAGAAAGTATTAAGTGATAAACATGATGATAGCATATCACTTTGATGTTATTATTCTTTAATAAGTTAAGGTTAGTTGTATGAGATTTGAGTTGCCTCTATGACATGTTTGGAAAGAAGTCAAGTTCTTCATCTCTAGATGCCCTAACAATAGTGGAGGGTTTGTGTTAGGTCTTATTCCTTGGTTGTCTAAGAATATTGTTCCCTTTAGGTCCAACCCCTCACACAATTGTGTATTGGTTCTTTTCATTCAAGTTTGCTCAATAAGGTTTTTTCACTCTATGCTCCAATTGAGTTTTGTAAACATGCCCTTCTTTGGTATTTGATGAGGATGAATCCTCCCATAGAGCTAAATAAGAAGTTGTGAGGCACTATAACATGGCAGAACACTCTTTAGATCAAATTTGGGGAAGTAATGCCAAAATTCTCAATTGGAACTTGACTCTTGAGTTATTTATCACAAAACTTTGGGCATATTTGATCCCATTCATAGGTGTTATTCCTCCTAGAGCCTCATTAGTATACTTACTCTAATTATAGATCTTGTCTCCTTCGTAAAAAATATGATTGGTTTTACCTCTCTCTAACTCTCCAAATCAATCCTTTACCCACTAACCACCTTATCCACTTGGACCTTTGAATAATATTTTTTATCACCTCCCAATCTTTTCCTCCATCCAATTAATAGATGCACCATCTCCTTCTTCCAACCTACCTTTTGTACTTAAAAATATACATCTCTATGATCTTGTATGTATTTTTCCCTTGATTGCTCTATGAAAATAAAGGAAAATGTAGATAATGTTAAGAGGAAAGCTATACTAATTGGTTACATAATCACAACAATAACACAACACCTAGATCAATATATTATCAATAAAGGATATAATACAAATAAAATTTCAACAATCTTGATTGATGTTTTCAACCCTATATTTGGAGTGATTCTAGTTGCATGTATCTATCATGCAAAACCATATCCAAATAGTAGCACAAGCACTCAATTTATAGGCAATATGAAAATAGGAAACCAACAAATGGTTTCCAAAACCATGAGCTTCGACCATGGGTCAAATTGGTCTAACTGAACCCAATCTCATATAAATGTACCATCCAAAATAGTATGTAAAACCCTCCATTGGGATCTTGACCCTACAAATAAGGATTTCACCTAGTCAAAACAAGTGCTCTAAATAGACCTGTGAATCACACCTCGTGAATGTACCACCTAAAATATTATGTACCTACTTCCATGAAAATATTGACCCATTCAATTGTTCTTACATAATCTTACATTCCACTAGTTTTTCTAGTTAATGATGATCCAATAAGTCTCCTTGTAACCCCTAATGTAACTCCTCTTATGCATCACATGATACAATCCGAGTATTGAGATGAGTCATGTCAGAAAATCTCAAGATTCCTTAAGGGTGGCATCACATTTCAAGGGAAAAAAATTGCAATAACATTGAAATTAACATTAGTTATAGGGTTGAGGATGACAGAATCTTAGGCATGGTGGCACTCCTATTGGGAAATTGGACAAATCACTATGTTGAGGTGGAGGTTGCGTTTATAAGCATAAAATATGCAATGGACAGGGGTTACTCTAAAATATGGGTAAAAGGTGACTCTTTAAATATCATCAATTATCTATGTGGCACTCATATGCCAAGCTGGAACGTGGATCAATTAATTAAAGATACTATAATCATGCTTAGTTCATGTGAAGAGATCTGTATTTCTCACATTTTTCGAGAAGGAAATTCATTGGCATATTTTTTGCCAATGAGGCTGTCAGGTTAAATGAGTATCATGCATGGGAGAAGGGCTCTCTCCTTCCTGAGAAATCTAGGATCTTAATGAGAAATGATGGTGTTGGTTGAGTTGATGTGGTGGCATCATTTAATCTTTAATACCAACTTCTGACTCACACACTTTGTGGGTTTAGTTTGGATTGTTGGCTATTAGTCGAGAGATTATCGCAAGCGTTTTCTTCTTCTGGTCTTTGTGGACATGGGTGGTGATAGGAGTAGAAATGAGCCACACTCTTGTGTAGGCCTAAGGAAGAAAAAGAAGCTATGGAAGATTCTCCATCACGGGAATTTTATGCCGTTTCTAGAGAGATTGCATAGGCATGACCCAAATGCTTCGACAAAAATTGCTTCCTATTAACATAACCGTAGGCTTCAGATAAAGGGATTGGTAGTTGATATTAATGAGGAGCTGATTGCTATTGTGACTGGGTTGCTGATGGTTGGTTGTAAGTTTTGATAAGGACAAGAAGATCAATGAAGAAGCGATGGCCCAATTCTTCAAAGGTGACGAACGAAAAATATTGGTTAAGATGGAAAGTTGGGGCTATGAATGCAAGTCCCTCAAGAAGGTTTGGGTGAATGTTGCAGAGGTGATAATGTGGTATGTGACATTAGAAGGTAGATTCACTACAATCCTTGGTCACCATTTTACTCTTTTAAACCATTTCAGGCATGGGTTATTTGTTTCCTTTCTATTTTTTTTGTTGTCTTCCTTGGAGGTTTCTATTTATGCTCATTTAAAAAATAGGAGGGCTCCAATCCTCCATAAAGGTATCATTCTCTTAATCATGGAGCATGTTAAACCTCTTTT
>VDFB02326936.1:0-34873 GCA_007258455.2 Sequoia sempervirens | reverse complement strand
CTATGCTTAATTAGGTTTAAGTTTAACATTCTTTAATTAATTTACATTATTTAATTTTATGCAAGTAGCTTCTTCAATGCTTGCCTCCAAATCTTTCGACAAGTCTAGCTTAACTAGCCACTCCAAGCCTCCTTGGGGTATGCTTTAATCCTAAACAATCAGTGAGTCAATCTTCTATAGATAGTTTGAAGATAGATAAGGTTCAAATTTCTAGGTAAACATGCTTCCTAATGCAAGCACACTTTATTTCTATGGGAGAAGTCATGATTACACAAAATAATAACATTTCAAAAAATTCTAAATTTTAAAAATAAATAAATTAATATTTTTCAGAAATATCTAGGTGCAACCATTGATAGATCTTCAAATTACCATTCCAATATTTTTCAAAATTTAAAAAGAAAAACATAAAAATAAAATTCTAAAAATACCATTTTGACACATATTTACCCAATATCACATTTTTGTAATCACATACAAATTTGGGAGAAAATTTTCATAGTGATAATAGAAATTTTATTTCTCCAAAATTTAATTCCTACAATAATGAAATTCTAAGTAATAATGAAATTTAAAAAAAACACCTATTAAGATATATGCTTAATCTTGTGAAAATGGAGGAATGGCAAAATTGATCCCATTCTAGAAGCAAGAAGACACTTAACTCTTAAAGAGATTTGTAACATATAGTTAAATGAAAGAATGAAGAATGTCTTCATACAATACAAAGCAAACAAGGAGAACTTAGGCCCTTCATCCACAAGCAATCTACATCACAATCCAATCTTTTTTATTCAAACCAATCCAAGGGAGGGTTTTAAGAAAGCGTGATCTTTTATTTTCTCTCCAAAATTCTCCAAACACAAGATGCATAATAAATAATAACAAGCCTTTTCCATATAAGCTAAAACCTAGAAATAAATTATCCCTTTACCTTATCTGCTTCACATTCAAACTAGTCGCTTTACAAAATGACTAATGATATTTTTCCAAATGATATATGAATGGATTTTAGTTAATCTATTTAGATAGCCTTTCAAATTTATTTTGAATAAACTATTTATTGATTTGTGTAACACTTTATTACCTAAAGATATAGTTTCAATTGTTTTAATAGAATGATAAAATTTCAATAAAAACTATTTAATCATTTCACTAATCAAATAAACAAATAACAACAAATAAAGTCATCTAAGAAAGATGCATTAATAGGTCTAACACATAGGGATCTAGAATCATGATTGATTTGGGTGTTGGTTTCATGGGTTTCAATTTCACATTGCTTATTACTCCACACTAAGTAGAATAGGTTTATATTATCAAAAATCTATGTACACTATCTCTAATTAACCTTCTTTTGGAGTTTACATATACCTATGCACTTCCATCAAATATTATGTGTATCTACCCAACACATAATAATAGCCAAAGTGAAAGTTAAAATCACCCAATGTCATTAAGATTTACATATAATAATAATTTTAATTAATTTTTATACAATATATGTGATCAACATGTAATTTAATCATTTACAAAATCTACTCATAGCATATCAATTTTAATGAAAATATTGAAGTTGATCCCTAATATTTAAACATGAATAACACACACTACAGATCCGGAATTCACAAGTAATGACCAACCAATATAAAATCCAGTACTTGCACCAAGAGGGGGTGCAAGGGATACGCCAATAGAATACTATATAAAAGTAAACATGGTAAGGAAGTGGAGTTTGAAATATATACAAACGTTTGCAAAATTTACAAAATATTTGTAATACATATTTGGTGCAAGAAAATTGAATGAAAGATTTGTATCTATTTCATTTGTGGTGATTTTGTAGTTGATGATTCCATGTGGTAGTATGAAATGAGACAGCACATAGTTTGTTGTATTTTCATGTATTTTGTTCCTACATAGTTAAAGAAGAAGTTAATGGATGTACATAAAAAATGGTATAGGTTTTATAAAAAGGTGAAAGTAGGTGTTGGAGAGGAATTGTAGATGAGAAACTAAGATTGGTAGCATGTTACTGCAAGAATGTGAATTTTCATGCACCGCACTTGGTTGAAATGCCACATGGTCAATTCAACGCATGCTCAAGTAAGAACAAATTGTCATATATCTCTTTGAGTATGCATCATATGAAAGAAAGTTGTAAAAATAAAGTTGATCTCTAAATTTATTACTATGAAGCAAATCTGGAACTCAAAAAAGAGTAAAAAATTACAAAAGATAAAATATCTATTTGTACCAAAACTGTAGTGGTTTTGAAACAAAGGCTTATGATTGCTCAATGAAAAAATTTAAAATATTGAAAACTAAAAATAATTCAAATGAAGTATCTTAATATTTAGAGATTACCTATACAAATCTTCAAAATGAAGATGGGTTTTCAGTATAAATGAATAATAACCCAAAGATCCTAAACCCATTAGCAAACTTATTGAGCTCCAATCATAACAACTACCTTTAATTTTTTCTTTTTTATTTACAAAATGAAACCATCAATATTGTAACAATTGAATTCAATCATACACAAATTAGTAAGTTATAACAGCAATAAATATGAAAAGTTATTTGATGTTTATTATTACAATACTTTAATACATTATAATAAAATAAAACAAACAATTTATTTGCTGTCCATCAACAATCTCAAAATCCCACAGAGAGATTTTACAGTGAGGTGAGATACATTGGATTGTCTTGAAGTAACTTACAGATGTTGTCAATCTTTCATCTTCATCATTATTAAGCTCCCCTCTAACTTCTGAAATTCCATGATCAGGCAACTTCTTTATGTTGCTTCATTGGCTTATCCTTTTGTTTTTAATGTGGTTTCTAGTGAGGGAAAAGATGGGACTTTCCCATTCAATCCAAACTCTCAATTACTTTGTCTTTAGGGAGAATAGAATATTGGCTTAAGCATATCTCTCAACTTCTCAACTTCATCAGCTTCATTTTGTCTTTCTGAATTGTGTATTGTATCTCAAAGATTCTTCAGTAGGTGAAGACCTTTCAACTTTCATTGCTGTCGACTGCAAGTAAAGGTAAGTTGAACATTTTTTGGGCCTTTTTTAAAGCACATTTTGCTTTGTTTAAGTAAAAAACCCACATTTTTAATTAGCCAAAAATTGGAGGATTGCCCATGGAGTTGCAGTTTCTATGGAATTTTGTACTGTGTTTTTGTTGTTATAACATTGAGATGTCCATGCCCAAGTTTTAAAAGAAGTCTCTGTGCCATCTTCTACTTTGGATGGTTCCCCATTCCAGTTCACTGTGAATTCTATAATAGTGATGGATAAGGCCAAGTTTAATAAATAATTTGTGAGGGACCTTCAACCTAAAAGGATTCCTGAATGCTGATGTTTAGCATATGGTGATTTGTGAGTCCAGGACATAGGAAAGAGGCACAATTTGCATTATTTTTATCAAATTGGTTTTTTCTAAATAAAAAGCATATATTTTTAATCACCCACAAATTGCATGAATTTCCTCGGAGTTACATTTAGTGAAGCTGTGTTACTGATTCCAACATTGAGATCTGGCTGCCCAAGTTAATCTATGTGGCATCTTGTGCATTGGATGGTTTTCCTTTTCTGCTTGATGTTCAATTTGTCACAGTTATAGATGAGCCTAAGTTTTATATAAAATTTCTCTGTGGACCTCTGGGCCTGTGCATTGGATGGCTTTCCCTTTCTGTTTGATGTTAATTTTAAAATAGTGATAGATAAGTCTAAGATTTATATAGAATTTCTTGTTGGACTTGTGGACCTATTCAAGCCTAACAAAGATTCTTGAATGTCATCTTCAGCTCTGTGAATAAGACATGGAGAAGATGTTCAGAGGAGTTGAACAAACTTTCAAGAAGCAACGAATCCTAAAGCCCCTGCATGAATTTTTGGAGGATTTGGAGGAGCAACAGGAGCCCTATTTATTAGAAAACTATCTTTTGGATAGGTAGTAGTCTAGTAAGAGAGTTTATTCATGCTCAAATGATGATCTCACCAAGGAGTGCTGTAAAGGTCTTCCAAAATTGGTTGTCCAATCAAATAAACCGCATTTGCTAAATCTGAACTGTTTGCAAGACAACGATGCAGAACATAGCCCTCGGGCTTGGTCTTCTGCTCGTTGCCATCTGGAGATGAACACTAGTCAGAAAAAGAAGAGAAGAAAAGCCTTGGCAGGTAAGAAGAGGAGTAACAACCTTTATACCCTGGGGTATTCAAAAGAATATCATATGGAAGAACTCAATATCAGTGTAAAACGCCTTAAATTCACGTTGCTGGAGGGGAGTGCAAATGAGATGATGAAGAGAGAATCAACTGCAGGTCTTATCATGGAAAATGTGGGCACTTCAATTTCTGAAAGTGAAGGTAGGTTTATCCAATTTCAGCTTCAAAAAAGAAAATAAGATAGAAAAGGCCAAGAAATGCAAGGAATCTGAAGCAAATAAAGATTGTCAAGTGCTCTTTACTGAAGTCCATTCTGAGAAGATTAACACCTACTAAACGTTTGTTGCCAAACATTCATACTGATCTTGGGAATGTTTCAAAGAAGCTTTCCATTGCTAAGATAAAGTTGAGCTGAAGGATTACTAAGGATGAACTTTTCTATGATGATCAAATTCAACTTCGCATATGTGATATTGTCAGTTGAAATTCGTTCAAGGAAGCACAACGTACCGGAAACAATCATAGCGCTTCTATATATAAAGGTTGTATCTTGTCAGAATCTGCTACATTCCCAGATTTAATGGAAGTTAACTACTTTTGTGCCAAGGATACAGGGGATTTTCTGCAAACTAGTAATGCGATTTCTCAAGAAATTGATGTGGAGGGAAAAACCAAGAAGATGGAATTGCAATCTGTTATGGGGGAAAGTAATTCACAAAGCTTGGACTTCAATCCTACAAGCAGTAGCTTGTTTGATTCCTGTTTCGACAGTGATATGGGATCAATATCAGGGGAAAAGGTTTCCCCCAATAATAGCTTTGAAGAATCAAGAAGAGACAAGTTACTCCCTCCTCAAGAGATTGTGGCTTGTGCTTTAGAAACAACAGGCTCTTCTGTCTGTCTTTCATTAGATAGTGATGAAAATCAAGTGAAAGATTATTAACCTGGCATGAGAAATTGCTTGGATCAATCATGATGTGCGACTACAGTATGTGATGGTACGGCTGATTCCTATGAAAAGTTGCATTCCTCAAACAATGCTCTTACTCAAGATTATGTGCTTTCGCCCACACCTACTCTTAAGAGCTTCAACGTCCTTCACAAACCAAGAGACAAGGAAAGTCCTGTGATTATTTCAGGGTGCATGAGAGATGATGATTTTAGATCCGTGGAAATATAACTGCAGTTCTCAAGAAGATGAGGTGACAGTCCCAAATATTTTATTTAATATCTTCTCTTCATAATATTGGTTTACTTTTTCACTACTTTTGAGAGATAAGCAAAGTGACAGAATAGTTAAAGATAATTGGAAGATAATTGTTCTCTGTAGTTAAAGTTTTCTGTATACATGCAAATGGCTGTGATTTCTAGAATAGGAGAGATTTAAATTGCAACTGACAGATTCATGTTTTGATGAAATGAACAGGATGAGGAAAATATTTACGGTGCTGATGGACTTCAGCAACGGAATAGAGATTTTCAATGTCATGGGGAAAATCTAGAATATGCATCAGAAATTGGGTGTTGTGTGGAGAGTAAACAGCTAAGCCCAGTTTCCATTCTCGAAATTCTCTTTGAAGAAGAAAGTTCATCATTTGGTCCAAGTTCTGCCCGCACGCAAAGTAAGTTTCGATTCACAAATTCCAAAAATTAACTCACTGAAACCATGGCAAGCGACTTACCTCAAAACTTTGCACAAATTGTGTCGTGCTGTCGACGATGCCTATGAGAAAAAATGGGAAGAGTTTGCAGAAAAAATTTAAAAACCCTACCACACCAAAAAAAATTTTAAATCACGTCTACAGCTGCTGCTTCAATCTATTAGAGCAATAGGCCTAGTATGTAAAATTTTAAATGAAAACCAACAAAAAAAATGATTCGGCCGTGTGCAAATTAAAAAAATTAAAAAAATAAAACTCATTGAAACCATGGCAAGTTACTACCTCAAGATTCTGCACAAATTGTGTCTGCTGGCAACCATACCGATGAGAATAATGGCATAATTTGCAGGAAATACTTACGAAACCAAACCATTACGAACCAAAAGCAATCTCCCTACAGCTGCTACTTCAATCTATTCACAGTAAAGTGTATCCGATAAATATCTAGACAAGATTTTGTGAGCGACTAAATCGATATAGTTCGGAGATCTGACAGTTTGCAGCTTTTAAACAAAAATATTAATTACGAATCAGATATTATTTTAAAGATTTTTGCAGCCTTTACAACAAAAATATCCACTACAAGTTAAAATTGGTTTTCAGGTGTGAGGCAACGAATGGGAATTCTGCGGCGAGTTATTTCACGGCGAGTTAAAAGCTGTTTCAGGTGACACGTTTTTCCTCAAAGTGCATTCACAATATATATAGCCTATCGACTAATATTATAGTATGTATAATTCCAATACACCAATAAGAAAAATAGAATAGAACAAATGCCTATGGGCATTATATTTTAGGATTTTTTTCTTAGGTCAACAACAATTGTACAATTTTTACAAAGTCTAAAAATTGAAAATTGACAAGTTTAATATAATATTTAATGAAACCCTAGAATCTAAAGTAAAATTGTCCCAAAACTAAATGATGGAAAATTGACAAGTTTAATATAATATTTAATGAAACCCTAGAATCTAAAGTAAAATTTAGTAGTGAAACATAATGATGATTAATCAACATGCACCAGTGAATTTTTGGATGCAAAGACAATAATTTGAACTATGGAAATCCTTGTCACCTAATCACATATTGGAAGAAAACTTCAAAGTATGTTGAGAAACTTTTAAAACTATCAAATACCTAACTTTTATACATGCTTTCTAGCAATTGGATTAACAAAATCTATTGTGAAATCAATTGAAGAAGGCATCAAGAGATTTGTGTGGTTTATTATGTTAATGAATTTATCACAGAATAAATGAAAAGAAGATTGCAGAAATTAAAATCAGAATTAAGATAATTTACAAATCAAGAAGAACACGAAGAACACAGAGATTTATAGTGGTTTACCAAAAAACAAGAAAAACATGAAGAACACAGAGATTTATAGTAGTTCACCAAATTGACTACATCCACTTTGAAGCAGGGGAAATATCTTTATTATCTCAGATGTTCGAATACATTACAGCAGCATAACATCAACAATATCAATTAGCAATTACATTATTCAATATGAATAAGTCTTGGAAAAGAGAGAATACAAAAGGACAATGCAATTAGAGAGAAAATCAGCATGACCGTTGAGCTTCAATACCCAACATATTAGTAGAATGTAGAGTCAGGGTGAACCTTAAGTGCAAAAAGAACTTCATAACAAATGACAAAGAGGATCATAGGATAATGCATTGTCAGTTCCAGCCATAGATTACGCTAGATCAAGAATACAGGAGAAGGCGAACCAGATTTCACAGATAATAGAAGTCAGCCACAATGCACATGAGCTGTCAACTGGGTTGGTTACTCTAGTGGAAGAAGAGTACCAGAATGATTAAATGCAAGATAAAAACTGTTCTATGGGGTTGGATTTTTGTCCTTGGAATGGGTATAATTTTGCATGGCCTCAGCCATTCTGAAAGAATTACAAAAGAATTAGAGCCGAAGTTCTTAAAAAACTTCATTCTGAGAATAATGTGATGCAGTCTATGACAACATGATTTTGCAGTTACATCTAATCAAAGTAAAGACAAATTCAACATACATTGTTTCATTGATTTCTGGAGGAATTTGGGCATGTCGCTCTGGTATTTCATTCTTTGCTGTTTTGTTGTGATGCAAAGTGGCTCCTCTGAATTAGGAGGCAGTATAAACCGATTCACAAAATTAGGAGGCATGTCAAATTGCATTTGCTCAATTTAGAAGTGGTTTTTAAGCATAGACATTTGGGATAGAGTAGTCTAAGTTAGTAATAAAGTAGGAGTAACAAAAATATTTCTAGATTTAATTGTGTATGCTATCTTGAATCGACGTTTGAACCACAGTCAAGATTCTGATGATGAACCATTGAGTGTGGTTCAAACGTCGATTCAAGATAGCATACACAGTTAAATTCAGAAATATTTGCTACTATTATTCATTGACTGTGGAAAAATTGTTCCTACAATAAAGTAAGAGATGGGAATAAACCAGGTGGAGATGAAAATAAAAGGGAAAGATATATAATAATTTGGGGGGATGGAAATGGATTGGATTCACTGTACATCAGTTGAATCGAGACTTTTGTATATCCCTTTTTATCTGTAACCTTATAATTTTGTGCAAACTGTGAAACTGTGGATGTTTTCTTCCCTACTTGTTTACTGTGTTTTTGTTTAAGGTTATTGAATGTCTCTAAGTTGATCTGAGGAGCTAATCCGCGGCATCACGTTGGGGAAGAGTCTCTTCTTTTTATTCTGGGCTTTTTCAGCTAAGTTTATTAATATTATCAATATCTTACAAAGTAGATTACAACATGCTAGTTCAGGATATCTTGAGCTCTTAGAAGTGTACTAGCAAAAGCAGAGCTACAATGATTGTTATGTTAACACAAATTTAAAAAACTAATTGGTTTTTGTCAAATTTGATGCCTCGGTTGATGATTTTGACAGTTCAATAAGAGTTCTTTTGTCTATTAACAAGTTCCTCGTAGGTGGAGAATATTTCTCCTCACAATTTAATTGTCATGAGCCATAATAAGATTCTGCTCGTATGGGAAATTTTACTTCCTTATAGAATTCACTTTCAACAATTTGATTCACCCTTGGCCAGAGGTTAATCATGTTGTATCTTTCATTTTCATAGATGGAACTGATTTCTATCCAGCAACTGTAAAACCAACCTAGCTACCATACACTCTATATGGAGACATAGACAGCAATTACAGAGTACAACACCAAGCTGCAGAGCATCTTCCATGCATTATAAATTCAATCTGATGCCAAAACCTTATTTGATGCTTGCACCTCTTTCAATGGATTTATATAGCGCTGGATACCCTTTCCTATGTTAACCTGGAATATTTTCATGGTTATGTTCTTAGCAGGGGTCTTGGCAATGTTAAATTTAGGTTTTCTTGCACTAGAGAGGTTGTTTATGTGAGTTTTAACTGCCAGTTTGGACTCTATGTTCTCATTAAAATTGGAATTAGAGTTAGAGTTGAAGAAGCGCCCTACAATTAAAGAAGAATCCATCCAAACGAATAAAGAGTAACAAGTAGACTGCCACAAGGGTTGATTCTACCAGAACTTCTCACTGTTATCATGGGAAATATAGGGTTACTTTGTGAAGGATGGAAATGCCTTCTTTCACCACTAGCAAATACCTTCAAAGGAATTTTATCAATAATCCTTGTAATTCCTCCCCTACATTTCTCTTACACGATGAACTATGTGTTGAATGATTTATACCTGCTTCAATCAGTGCCCACTTTCTCATATGTACAAATGATATTAGAACTTTTGGGAGTTCTTGGTGTCAATGTGATGACCAGTTGAAAGAGTCTCCTCTGTAATTTTTGTTGTTGCGGGGAGGGAGTTAAAAAGCCCACTTTGTTTTAATCAATTCTTTTAGCAAATATGGAAAATGCTTCCCCCTTTGTTGAGATTAAATCAAGACAACATTTCCTTGGACTAGCTTTTGACTCATTAACATGCATCTTAATCATAGAGAAAAACGGGGGAGACAAAATGAAAAACATGGTAACAAAAATAAATAAATAATTGGAGATATATATGTGCAAGAGCTATTAAATGTTAAAAACTGGGTGGAGCTACTGGAAGTAAAGGACCAAGAAACTGAACATAAGGTCAATGGGTGTATGGCGGTTAACCAAGCTCTAATGGAGGAAAACAGGCTGCTAAAAGAGCAGGTGGCGGCATTACAAAAGGTCTTAAAAACAGGGCAGCTAGAATGGCAGGGTATGAAGCAGGAATGGCTATCATTGCAGAAAACAATACAAACAATTTCAAAGGTGGCAGGATCAGAAAGGAAAAATAACGAGGCTCATCCTTTGAAACAAGCAAGTGATCAAATTCCGAAGAAAAAAGAAAGTGGTAGGGAAATCAGCTCAAAGGGCATCAATTCATGGACTCAAGTAGTTAAAAGTCCATCAAATGGGTTAGCAAAAGCAATGGGCAAAGCAAACAAATAATAAGCAAAGGAGATTAGAGAAAGGCAGGAAAGGGAAAAAAACATAATCATTAAAAGAGTAAAGGATTATGGCATGAATGAGAATACGTACAATCTTTCAATCGATTTTTTGAAGGACATGTTGCAATGGAGGGGTCAAATTTTGCAAGTGAAAAGGGTTGGAAGGTTAAGAGAGGAGAGTTGGAGGACCATTAAAGTTACCTTGAGAAATGTAGAAGAAAAACACCAGCTGTTAAGTCAAAAGAGGCTTTTGAAGGGCTCCTACTTCTTCTTAGATGAAGATTTAACTGTCATGCAAGATGCAACGAGAAGAGAGGAGCTGTCCAAAATAAGAACAACTAGAGGAGAGGGTAAAAGGGCATAGTTGTATAAGGGTAAAGCAATCATTATCAATCCTTTGTCACAAAATAACACAACGCAGCAAGGGTATAACAAAGGAGATGCAAGGAAAACAATGGCAACAACAAATGAAACACAATAGAAATGGTTGAAAAAGGCTAATACTTTAGTGGTGAGTCTTTTGGTTCCAAGGTAAATAGCAAGTAGGGCCCCCCCCGGAAAAACTAGAGTTAGTGTGCTGGAATTGTAGAGGCTATCTATGGAGGAGAGGACCTGGGTCAGGGTCGATTGCTGATGGGAAAGACATTATATGTCTTGTAGAAACGCATGAGCATGAGGGTTGCAAGTCACCTATTTTTGAAGGTTTTACGAAATTTGCGGTTTGGAATGAGGCAGCTGGTAATGGCAAGGGGTATGGTGGTATTTTGGTCCTAATAAAAGAAACTTGGGGCAGAAACATTCAGCTAGAAAAAACAGATCCAAATAAGCAGTATATACATACGGTTTAAAATCTTAGAAAATAATAAACTCATCATAGTTGCAGCATGTTACTTTGCCCCGCAAGGGTCAAAAACTTATAAAAAGAATGGCCTAGATGATAAAGACCCATATGCAGCTCTCAAAAAAGATATTTTCTCTTTCTCGCAGTAGGGAGAAGTTCTTCTAGTAGGTGACTTCAATGCAAGGGTGGGCAATGAACAAGCGTGTAGCTTGTGCAACAAAGAAGATAACAATCCTCTTTGGTTAACATAAAAAGATAATCAACATTGGGCAAGGTGTTCAGAGGATAGAGGGGTCATCAACCATTTTGGCGAAGAGTTACTTGCTTTCTGTGGCATTTTTGATCTAGTATTTTGTAATGGAATGGGCCATTGGATGAATTCTGGTAATTTCACATGCAAAACATATAATGGGGCAAGCGTTGTTGACTATGTTATTTGCTCACGAAACCTTGTTTGCAAAATAATGACAGTTGTTGTTGAGGAACCTGTGGAAGACTTAAAGTCTGATCATAATTCTGTTTGTCTTTTGTTGTCCTGGCCTAAAAGCTACCAATCTATGAAACATGGACACTAACGCATAAAATTCAAGAGGCTCTTGATGGCTACAAAAGGGCAAAGAATAAGAGGAAAAAAAAAGTCAATTTCCGGAAAATGCATGGTTTGATGAGGAATGCAAAGTTGCAAGGAAAGCAAGCAAGCAGTTAGGTAAGGAAAAGGAAAACACAAGACTATACAAGCAAATGGTAAAAGTTAAAAAAATAGGTTTCATGATCGCTAGACGGGAAGAATTGTTATATCTTGGGAAGAACAACCCAAAGCTCTTTTGGAAAGAGCTTCAAACAAAGAAAGAGGAAACGGAGAATAACATCACCTCGGCTCAATGGTTTGATTATGCAAAACACTTGTATGAGAAAGATGTAGGGAATGAAGAGCCTCCAAGGGTAACACAACAACAAAGCTTTTCACTTTGCAAGAAGTTAAAGAAGGTATCAAAAAGTTGAGGATAGGCAAGGCAAGAGACATGGTTGAGCTTCAAGCGGAGTATCTAAAGTGGGGGGTGGAAATCATTGCTCCTCACATTATGCATATATTTAACAACATCATTCAATTTGGGTTTCCAAAAGATTGGATAACCAGCTTAGCCATACCCCTATTCAAGAGTGGGGATGCTAACAACCCATCTAACTATCGCACCATCATGATCAATCCGTTGTTTGCAAAATTGTTTGTCAACATGATTGAGCACAGTTTTAGTAAATGGGCAGAAATTAAAAATAAGAGAGCAAAGGGGCAAGCAGGTTTTAGGCCAAAACACTCAACAATCGATCATGGCATCACTCTAAGGCATATCATTAAAAAGATTTGGGATGAGAAAGAGGAAGCCTTTTTTTGTTTTGTGGACTTCAAGAAGGCTTTTGACACAGTGCCCAGGCAAAAGTTGTGGGATAAAATGAAGGATCTTGGCATTCTTGTCCATTTTGGAGCTCTTGTTCATAGGCCTTATGAAGAAGTTCGGGTAAAAATCAGAACTTAGGCAAGTACTTTGGAAAGCTTTAGGAGTGATATTGGGGTTAAACAAGGCTGCCCTCTTTCTCCTACACTCTTTGGCCTATATATAGATAAGCTTGAGGAGTGGTTGAATTTGGAGGGTGGAGAAGGGGTCCCTTTAGGAGTGTATGTTGTAAAGCTTCTTTTATATGCAGATGATCTTATTTTGATTGCTAGGTTTGTTCAAGGATTGCAAGCGCATTTGGCTACACTTGAGAATTTTTGCAAGGATGTTGGTATGCAAGTTAACATTAGTAAGACCAAGATCATGGTTTTCTCTAAGAAGAAAAAAAATCAGTTCGATTTTTATTTCGAAGAGAGTATCCTAGAGGAAGTAACGGAGTATAAATACCTGGGAATTGACTTCAACAACAAGCTATGTTGGGAAACTTGCAGAGGGAAAAGAATCTTGGGAGGGTGGAGAGCCCTTTTTTCTCTCCAAAATAGGTGCAAAGAGGCAGAGCTATGGGATTGGAAAACTATTCAAATATTGTTTGGGCTGTTAGTTATACCGGTGGTCCTTTATGGATGCGAAATTTGGGCTAGCAGCACTTCTAGCATCAAGTGGGCACAAATAGAGAGAATTCAAAAGTGTTTGATCACAAGCAAATTCAAACTAAAAGCTTTGATTCCTTATGAGATACTTCTTGCTGAAACGGGGGCAATTCCTATTGAGGCCATCGATATGGTGAGTCTTTTGAGATATTTGAAAAAGGTTGAGCAGATGGAAGCTCATCGGTGGCCAAATGTTGTTTTTAGAGGTGTCTTAGGGGCGAGAAAAAAGGCATGGATGAAACAAAATTGTAAGTGGATGAACAAGTGGAACATTCACTTCAGCGAGTGGTCTAATAATAGCAAGGAATTAAAGTTATATTTGGTTGAAAAATTTAGCAAGGCTATGTGGACAAGAGTGGTTGGGAGAAAGAAAAAATATTATGTAGAAGAATTTAATCCCAATTTGGACCATCAACAAAAGGCATATATAGAGGCAAATGTTCCGTGGAAATCAAAGATTCTCATTGCACAATTGAGGACTAACTCACATCGTCTTCGGTGTGAAACAGGGAGATGGAAAAGGCCAAAAGAAGTTTGGGAAGAGAGGGTTTGTATCTTTTGTGCAGATGGGCAAGTGGAAACTGAAAAACATTTTATCCTAGATTGTAAAGCTTACATTGACATCAGAGGAAGCTACATAAGTGGGTTAACAACTACAAATTTTTAAGATTTATTTAGCATGGAATGGCTGGGCAGAATGGGAGAACTCATTATCAAACTTAATGACAGGAGAACAACACTTCACAATGCTAAAATAGCAGGGGTCACTGTCCCATAGGCCTTCTTTTGGTCTCGTGGACGTTAAAAGTCTTCTATTCTATTCTATTCTATAACCGTGTCACATTTTGCCCATAGGGAAAGGTGTGTGTTCCACCAACTAGAGATAAAGGAAGGTTTTAACTTGCTGACTACATATGAATTGCCGTTGGGCACTCCATTATCCACCTATTTGATAACTGTTATCCACTCTGTCATAAATCTTTCGATTCTTTTATTATTCTTCTTAAAAAAATGTAACAACGGATCTAATAAAATCCATACTAGGAAATGGAGTAGTACACAAGATTCACAGGAAATAAAGACGAACTATTTAGAAATTTATAGGGTGCGAAGCCGTTGCTACATAACCGTTGGGAGGATCAACAGACGGACCTAGCCATTGGTGATGAACGAACAGAATTTAAACTACAAGCTCTCTACTTGTGAAGGAATTGAATTGGAGTCGTTCGTGTGTGCATTTACCTATCAAGACTAGAGGAATGTAGCCGTTGAAATTTTGAATTTGAATTCATTCTATAGATATATCAACGCATGTGTTGTATGACTATAATCACACGCATAATAATTTGTTGAGAATTTTTTTAAAAAAATATATATTTATTTAATATAATATTTAGATATAAATATCATGCAATAAATAATTTTAAAATAATTATAATAGATTATTTAAAAAATAGTTATATTGAAAAATATTATTTGTATTTCTTATCATTTTATAAAAAACAAATTAGAATTAGTAAGAAATAATTTATATTTGTAATAAATTAAAATGATAATAAAGAGATAATTATTATTCCTAATACACCCAAGATTTGTTAAACTTAGGTAATCAAGTGGAATATTATCTATAAATATCTTTCTATGACTCAAAGCAATAGAAAATAAACTATGAATGAATAATATCCCTATCAATATTGTAAGGAAAACATATCTCAATTTCTATTTAAAAACTTATAAATAAAGTTGATTATTATTTTTAATTAATAACAATAAATTTAATACTATGATGCGAGTATTCTTCAATTGCCTCTCTACTCATAGTTAGAGCATTGTGACTGCAACCAAAAGATAGATTGTATACCACAAATGATTTATGTTTGTGTATATTTTAAGTTATGGTGTGCAATTGTTTATTTTTTGTATTTTACTTGTTTCATAGTTGTTGTTAGGGTATTTGTATTTGAGAGCCAAATCTCTTCAATATTGTTACTTTTTGTATTTTGTTTGAACAAGTTATTGTGTTCATTTTGTTGGTTGTGATTTTCTCATCCTTGAATATAGGAAAAAATAATTAATTATCTAATAGAGCACAAATAATTAGTTGAGCTTAGCTTTGATGCAAAGAAAAATGTACTGTTATATTATATCTTCTATTTTTAGAGTTTGATTTAGTGAATCCATAAACTATATTATAATAATGACTTATAGCCACAAAATAGAAACTCCAAATATAGAAAGATATGATATAACAATATATTTTTCACTATGTCAAAGTTTAGTTCAATTCTATAATAAAGACCTACCACATTTACTATACAAAAATATAAAAATTAACAATATTGAAATGGATACCTTGCAATAGCTATGAAACAAGTAAAAGTATAACTATTATATTTGGTAGTATTAAATTTATTACTATTAATCAAAAATAATAAACATAGTTATATGAAAACTTTTAAATGATACTTTCTTTTTTTTGACAAATTACTATCTTATCATAGCATTTTATTTTATATTGCTGTAATAATTATTTGACAAATTATCATCTTATCATAACATTTCATTTTATATTGTTATAATAATTATTTCCACAAATTCGTCTCCTCAATCTATTGATCTCAAACTATTCTCAACTCTCAACTCTTCCTTGAATTAACATAACATAACTCATCTATCAATTATCAAATAAATATTATCATTACAATACTTCAAAAAATGTTATTAATGTGTAATCAACTTTGATATTATTGTTATTAATTAATATATTTTTCTAATAAACATTTAGATAAAATAGATTTTTATCATTACAGTGTTTAATTTTATTAAAATTTTGATAAAATATATTTAATATTATTAAAAGAAGTTGACTAAAAATTAAATAATTTAACGTGGACGGCAGGATTCGAACCTGCGCGGGCAGAGCCCACATGATTTCTAGTCATGCCCGATAACCACTCCGGCACGTCCACCGTTGCATCTAGTTGTACGCACAGAAATTATATAAACTTTACATAGTTATAAAATATATATATTTATTATGCTTTACGCGTTTAGCAAATGCGTCAAAGCGCCTGTAGCTCAGTGGATAGAGCGTCTGTTTCCTAAGCAGAAGGCCGTAGGTTCGACCCCTACCTGGCGCGGATTTATTAATTATTATTATCATTTTTAATGTATGGTTTTTCGACAATTTATTGATAAATCTCCTATGTATTGTAATGCCTTTCTTTTTTTAAATGACATGAGAGAAAATAATGAAGTATTTACTCATGCATTTTGGTGAATAAGTGGGTTTTCAGAAAAATTGAGTGCTTAGCTGATTTTAACTTCATATTTCTTTTCTTCTTTCTTTAATATTTTTAAAACAAATTACATATAAAGCTTTTGATGATTTTAATGTTATATTTCTCTTCTTCTTTCTTTAATATTTTTAAAACAAATTACATACAAACTTTTCGACAATTTATTGATCAATCTCTTATGTTTGTATTCTAATATTTCTTTTTTTTATATTTTACGAGATGAGAGAGAAAATACTGAAGTATTTACTCATGCATTTCTCAGTTAGAATATCAATTAAAATCTGGATTTAAACCTTTAAAAGTAGTCAAGGGTGGGGAAGGCAATAAAAAGTTATATAATAATGAAATAAAAATAAAATTTTAATAGTGTAAATTCAAAAAGCAATGGTGTAATTTGAAAGTTCAAATCTAAAAAGCAATGTTGTAATTTTAAAATGTAGATCTGAAAAGTAATGGTAGAATTTAAAAGTGTGGATTTAAAAAGTGATGGTGTAATTTGAAAGTGCAAATCTTCAAGTGAAAGTACAAACCCTAAAGTAAAACCTTTAGGGAAACCCTAAGCTTATGTTGTGGGGGCATTACCTTAGATTCTTCTTCCCTTTCCTATGATATACATATCCATTATTTCTCTCTTATTGCTATTTCAAGTACTCTCATCCTTCCCTTTCCATGGGGCAACATCATCAAATTGGTATAGTCTAGATTGGGTGCCTAGTTAAAGGTATCCTAGGACCTAACAGCCTAACGAAATCTAAATAACAATCACACACATAAAATGGAACATCAATCTAATTTTCTTGCATTAAAATTGAAATCATCCTTTAATGTCTTACACTAAAATGACCTAACTATTACCAAAAATGACATAAATTTGCTTCACTCCTTTATATGGACAAATGATTCATTTAATCTTCTTCTACTAGTTATCCCTTACCACCTCTTATCAAAACAATCACCTTATCCTCTTGGTTCCCTTACCTTTACCTGTGGTGGTTCTCTCATTGCAGAAGAACAATAAACATCCACCGCTCACCAACCTTCGCCTTAGAACAAACTCATGTCTTGATTAAAAAATAACTATCCTATTGTCAACCAAATGCTCAAAACATGAACTATCAAGGAAAAGGATTAGGCCTATGTGAGCAAGGAAACCTAAAGAAAGTCCACAATTGTATGACCTTGGCTACCCATCCTAAGCAACACAATCTAAAAATGTTGGTACAACCTTTATTCCTCCTAAAGAAGCTTATTCCAAGCCCTTAATAGATGCCTCCCATTCCTCCTCCAAAATATTTATTGTCATCCCTCCTCCATCATATTGATCCAAATTGAAAGCCATTATCCCTTCTTCATCTACTAAATCCAATTTGGATCCTTATGTTCCAAAATCAATTCATCCATCTTTCCCATCCATTTTGGGTCCTTACATCCCAAAACCCTTCATCCCCCATCCTACCAATCCATTCCTAGTTATCCCCCATTAGGACCAACAAACACACATTTGTGAACTACTTTCAATGTGTTCCCTCCATTCCCCCTCTCATGCACTATCTAAACCATCCATCCTCATGCACTCATTCTATTGCCTTTGTAAGTGATTTAGATGTCAAGTCAAAAATGCATAAAGCAAAAATTCCACAAAAATTCAAGGATCACCATGTCCCCTCAAAACAACATGTAAAAGAAAATAAAAATTTGATCCAAAATCCAATTATCTGCAAAGGCCAACCAAGAGAAAATTAAAATAAAAAACCTTATGGATCCCCAAGAAAAAAGAAGCAATGCATCCAAACATAAAAACCAAAACGACATCCAAATTTTCCCTTTCAAAAGCTTCCTCTCCTCCTAAACACTTCTTGTCAAAGAATCTTCCATCTCTTAAGTCCATTTAGGTCCTTATGTCCTAAAATCCACTATTGTATTCCCTCCACCATCCTATCAATATTTCATAAATCCCCATCCATCACGATGTGTGCAAGCATCATTCCTAGTTCCCCTTAATCCCATGGCCTTTTTCCACCCCTCCATCTCCCCTCCCTTTCATTATCCTATCCATTATCCCACATATCTCCCCCATCACATCCCTTTAGTTCATGTCTTTATATATCCTCATTCATTCCACCTCAAAGGCACCTTGGAGAAGTGCACCTTTCAAACAATAAGGTTTCTACCAACCCAAAATTATCATCCTTAATGGGCTTCCCTTGCCTAGTATAGAAACAAATGGTTGAGAGTCCTTCTTCCATCCTTCATCCCCCATCTTCCATCTCCTATCATCCTTATCCTTTTATTCTTTATATCCTCATTTCTCACCCATCTAATTGCTCTTCCTATCCAAAAATCAAAAAAATCAAAAAACTACAAAAAGATAGCAAAGAGAAATAATTCGTCCAATGGTGAAAACCTAGAAAAAAAACCTTTGAAAAGTACCATGATGAAAACTTGATAAATAGACATCATGTGTAACCCCCCATCCACTTGCATTTTAGACTTGGGGGAAATTTTCTTATTATCCACTCCATCATATCTCCTCCTCGCATCTATCCTCACCTACATATCCATATCTACCCATCACATCCCATTGTCTCTCATCCCTCCACCCTCCTTTTGATCTTGATATGGACAAGGTAAAAACATCCAAGCATGCTTTGGACAATACAAACCTTACTTTCTTTGTAGTGCATCCCCCTTACATATCCTCCATCTATAACTCTTTTATTGCCTTCACCCATCAACTATCCCCCCATGTCCTATAATCATTTTAGCAATTCCCCCACACTCAATCTAGCATGTGCCACCTCCTTCCTATCAACTCAAATCCTCGTATTTCCATCCTCCATCTCTCTGAATCCTTCCATCTTTTCCATCCATAATTTTCATACTCTCCATACTCACGCTTCCTCCAAATTGCTCACCTACACATTTGTAATCCACTATGCTTTATCCACCATTATCTTATCATGCATCATCCTAAGCATCCCAATGCCTCATTATACATGACCTATCTAGATTGGGACATGTTCTTTCTCTTAAATCACATAATTCTTAGATATTTCCTACCATCCATCCATCGTATTCCCACATCCATTCCCATCTTATTTATCTTCCCTTATCCCATAATCCCTTTTCCCTTGTCATTGGTATCAAGCTATAGGCTACCCCCACACACTCCAATGTAATCCCTCTCATAGCAATCCAATATTGTAAGCTAATATTAATCCATGTGCAATCTCATTATACAATCTAATAAAATCATCCAATTGTAACCTTGGTCTTGTTCCCATCCTCTCTACAAGCCCTGATAAAAATCTAATCATCATCAAGATATATCATTCCCAATACTCATGTTTTTCAGGATAGATCATCCCACATCAACAACAATCGACATCATCAATCAACCAATCTTGGATTTTTAGCTTGATTGAGGCAACATTATTTTTTTCTTTGAATCACTTTGTGCATTCTTACTTTCTTTCTTGTGTGCATTATTGTTTGCTTGCATCTATATTGGTCCTTACAACCTACTTGTCATAATGGTATCATAGTCTTCCATATCATGGTGCTCTATGGCATACTCTTACTTGTGACTTGTCTTTTTTCTATGCACAGGACATATTGTCACCCTATCTTTTATACATTGTATCATAACATCTAATAAAATATCAAATAAAGAGTGCTTAATCCAATGTAGCATAACTAGGAATTTCATCCTCCCTTCATTTTTCCTACATCCCTTTTATCACCTATTGGCACATCTTCTATCCCATCTATCTTACATATTTCCATCCATTTTGAGAGCACACTTGTGTTCTCCTAAACCTATATGTCCTCTCGAGGGGCATCATCATCCTTATCATCGTTCCTCCTAGTCACTCCTTCAAATGACTAGGGCATTTTCCTTAATCTAGCCACTTTCTTCCAACCATTTCTATTCTTCTTCGAAATGATGCTACTTTGTAACATCATCTCAAATAAGGAAAAAACGTAAGCATTTGGAATCAACACATCATAATTTCACTTAATCACCCAACCATTTCTTTCATCATTGATTGAATAAGTACTTATTATCCAATTAATTATCTAATTCCACTCCCCCAGTTATTCATCTACTATTCATCACTATTCACTCAGTCTTGTTTCTAGTCTAAAATCACTTAATCATATTTATTCTATTGTCCACCTTCAATAAACAAATATAAATATTTATTTACCTAAGTCTCCTATCCCCTTTTTAAAAATTAAAATAAATATGCCTATTTATTTAATTTAATTTTTCCATCCACTTTGTATTAGTGAGTTAAAACTTATTAATTCATTAGTCCCTCACTTGCACACACTAACCTTGATCAAATTCTCTCAAATATTGCACTTCCCCAAATGTGTACATAGGTATGGCCTTTGTACATGTGGCATGGGTCTTGCTACAATGTCACACAAGACAAAGGACTTTCCCATCCTTCCAAGGTACTCCAAAGGACCCCTTTTCCATCTCATCCCTTTACTTTCTCCAAGGGAGTCCTCAACCATTGATTCCCCTTTTATCTTGGGCTCCTCCCCATCCACCAACCAAGTGATAAAAATTTTCCTCCTCCCATCTTGGTCTCAACCAATTTGAGCCCTTGATCTCTTCTTTTTTCCCTATCCATCCAATCCTTGAGCCAAAAATCTATAAATTGACCTCAACCCAAGCCATTTTCATCTCTTGGCCTTATGCAACCTTATGCTACTAGTGAAGGCACTCACATCCTTCATCCTTGAGCACAACCTCCATGGATTGGTGCAATAATGATTGGTTTTGGTGAGATATTTTTATGCTTTCATTATATTTTGCTAACTTGTTTGCTTAATATAAGTGTTGTATGCACTTTGAGTGGGATAGGTTATATTGTTTAACTTCTTTTTTTATACTCAAAATTCTGCATACATCATATTATTTGAAAATATATATTTTTCTTTATGCACTTGTTTTTCAGGTTATCTAAGTGGGGGAAAAAAAAAAAAAATTGCTATATTCTTTTGCATCATCCCATCAACCTCATTTTTCATTTTTTTCAACAATTAAAATAATTCTCTTAAGTTTACTAAAATTATATCTAACTATTTTTTAATTTAAAATTAAAAACATAACCTACATTAAGAGTTATAAATTTCATTAGTTTATATCATTTTAAAATTTAAAGCATACATGTAACTTTTAGGTGGTCAAAGTTAGAAATTGTATTTATGTTGGTCATTTTCTTTATAAAAGTGTGACATAGTTATGAACTTTCACCCTTGTGTATTATTGAAGTCACAATTATTGCTAAAGTGAAATGTGAACTGTTATATAAGTGCTACCCATGTGTTCATGCTTATATTAAAAATTTATGTAATTTTAAAAATTATGCATTATAATTTTAGTTTATATGATGAAGTTATGACCCTAGAAAGTTCATTGCTAAAGTATTATTCATAGTGGTTACAAAAGTGCACAATAATAGTTAATGAAGCACACAACAATGACTAATGAATTGTACAACAATTGTTACCAAAGTGAAACAAATAGCAGCAAAAGATGTCACAATGTTCTCAAATGGTACTAAAGTCAATTGAATTGTTTCTTAGACCTTTTTGATATATCATTCATGCCATTTTGTTGAAAAACTACACATAAAGCTAAAAATCTTCTCATCCATATCTTTTATTCTATTCTTGGGTGATAGAAACTTGGTTGTGGACCCATATGCTTCTACATCAAAAGATAAATACCTAACATGAATTGAAGCAAGGCACTAAAAAGAAGAGAGAGCTAAAAACACCAAAGAGGGTAAGAAGGTCCTTTGGGAAAAACTTAAAGGTGTTGTTAAATCCATAACCAATCTAATTTTGTTGGAAAAAAGATTGGAACAAAAAGTCTCAAGAGAATTAACAATCTCATTCCATGAGAAGTGATAAAGGTATCAAAACTAAAGACCTCCAAATTACAGAGGTCTGATCTATAAAGGATCTTGAAAACATCACAATTTCATTGAATGAGTTGATCATATGTACTTCCTACTTCACAAAACTATTTTGAAGACCTTAAGACTTATTTTTTCAACCCCACTAAAACACAATTGAGGGAGGAGGAGATGAAAAATTAGTTTTATATAGGAGAAAGAAGTTCACTATGGATCAAAGATGATTTAGATATTATGGGAATATGTTGATTGTTGATTTTTCTTAGTGATATATCTTTTTGATAATTGTATGCTAACTTTTACAAGTGAAAGAAATTATACAACAATTTACCTTTGTGCAAATATGTATATCATGGATTAGGGTAATTAGATGAACTTAAGTTGGTATAAAAATATTCCATAAAAGATAAATAGTAGAAATAAGTATTTGAAACTAATTTGTATAGGTTATTCTTCTATTTTTCATTTGAAATACATTTAGAATCCTTTGTGAGACACATGTTTTCATTGCTTACCATAAATATACCTAGTAGAAGTTGTATATAGGAATACAAGAATATTTGGATGCATTCAAGCATTTTCAAGAGTCTTTTAAGGGGGTTCTTACAATAGGGGGTGACTCAAACAAATTTGCAGTTAGCAGTCCAACATTTTTAATGAGCAAGTAATTTGTAATACTTAAGAAAAGCCAAGGGATTATTTTAGAGGTGCTATAAAAATCAAAAGCCTTGAATTAAGCAATTAGCTTGTAAGAACTTGGGATTTGACATGGAGATGAGAAAGTATAGATAGTTATTTTCTAGAGATCTTTCACATTGAGTTTTTACAAGGTATATTCTTTATTTATCTTTTTTTTATATGCGGTTTAAAGGTGTTATAAAAATCAAAAGGCTCAAATTAAGCAATTAGCTTTTAAGAACTTGTGACTTGACATGGAGATGAGAAAGTATATATAGTTATTTTCTAAAATTCTTTCACATTGGATTTTCCCAAGGTATATTCTTTATTTATCTCTTTTATATGTGGTTTAATTCATATGCTTTCTTACTATCATTTCCCATAACCACTTCACTAATTCAAGCACTTAAGAAATATCATTTATTAATATCATTAGAAGTTGAATTCAATCTCAAATAAGCTATATAATTAACATGATTTTTGCAACATTATTGGTCTTGTGAAATAAATTAGAATCACAAATTGGGAGTAACATATGATTATGCAATTTGATTAATAGACATTACAATAAATTTAAGTGAGTGTGTATGTAATTGTATAATGGATATTTGATATGGGTAGAAATTAAATAGAGTAGTAACATTGATTGACAACCTTGAATTGTTGCTTGAATAAATAGACTTGTAAGAAAAATACAAGGAAAAATATATCCATATTTTGGTGAATTGTGAGTGTCCAAAATATCGAAGCCTATTATAGAGCATGGACATTCTCTATAACTCTTGATGCTTAATATAAATTTATAAACTATTTTCTTCTTTTCACCTAAAAACTATTACCATGTGGTTTTCTCTCCTAAGAGGTTTTTCTCGCTTACCAATATAATTTTCAATCTTGTAGAATATATTCAAATCTTAAATTTTCTTTCAAATATGGAAAATAAGGAATTTGCAACATTATTTATTAATGAACACAATGAAAATATTTTTCTCTATAAGAAAAATAATGGTATCACTCATATCTTGTACTAGACACAAGCAAGTAAGATTGAAAAAAATGATTTTTGAGTTTCAGTTGACTTTTATTAATTTTCCACCCACTAGAAGTGCATGGCATCATCATGAGCCAAGTGTCACCTTAGCAACTATTGTGCAAAATTATATAAATGACCTCTTAGAAACAAGATTAGATTCTTAGATTTAACCAAGTTACATCAGCTAATCACCCTTTTAATTTCATTGTATACTTTAAGCGAGATTCTCCTACTACAACACCAAGGGAGCTTGCTAGCCAAAATGGGTGGGGGTAATTGTAGCTTTGGCTCATGTGGACTTTATGGCACATAAAATACATGATGTGTGGAGATTAATAAATCATCTTATAAAGGATCCCTTGACATGAGGAATCATAGACTTGCAAGATGATCATCCACCAATTTTGTTGTTGCTTGTGCATATCTTTATGCACTTTTATTTATGTTGTTTGTAACTAGCATTTTATCCATTGAGTTTAACCATTTTATACAAATTATTTTTTATTATTTTTATTATGTTTTATAAGCTAGCTTATTGCTAGCAAAATAGTTATTTTAAGTATATTTTATTAAAAAAATTGCATGATCATAAACTTTTTAAAGTATTTCATAAAATCATTATTGTACAAGTTATTGAAAAATTAATTTAAAATAAATTCTAGGATTAATGGTTTGAACATTCAAGTTGTATTTTAAGCACTGAGTTTTGTAAAAGAACATTTTAATAGTTTTATTTTCTCAAAATAGTAAAATATCTCCAACCAATTATTTGAATTTAACTATAATAAGTATTTTACATCTAACAACAATTCCCTAAAGAGTTAAAGAGAGTGAAAAATGAACATCATTTTATTTTACCAAATTTTAGTATCATATTTTTAATACATGTTAATTCAAATGTTTAATCTTTTATTTATTTTCGTCTATTTCTATTTAATATGTTTTTACAAAGATGGATGAAATCCCATTCTTTGCAAGTCTTGAAAAACACTTTAGTCTACATGATATTAAAAAGTAGTCTTATTATCATAAATTAGAGTTTGCTTTCTTGCAACTTTTGAAACAATGGATAAATGTTATTACTATGACATGACAACCCCATTCACCAAGTATATAACTTATCTTATATCCCAATCAAAATTAATGTTAAAACCAATGTTAATGAGCAGAATTTGCTCTACCACAAAGCATAGCATTGGGTGGCATGGGGTCTTCATTTTGGGTACCATCCTCACTACGCACTTTCATATACACCTCTTGACCCAAGTACCGCCTCACACAATTCTCACTCCTTATATTCCACATACCCACATTGTCCAACTCCATCATTATAGCCGTCCATGACTTGGGATAAACCTATTTAATGCATCAAGAACATAATTACATTAGTATAAATTAAATAACTACTAATTCATTTTATTAGGAGAGTAGTGGGGAGAGGTGGAAGAAATTCTAGACAGAATGAGACAAAAGAATAAGGAGAAAGAAGAAGATTTAATAATAAAAATAATATAAAGAACTATAATTTAATTTTACAAAATGTAATATATCACATGATTGTAAGAATGAAAATAATATCTATATCATAAATACACTCCATAATAACTACTCTAATTAATTATAACAAAAGAAAAAGAGGACTCATACTAAAAAAATATATAAAAAAATATTATTTGATTTTATAAAGTGTGATATAACATATGACACTTAATCATAAACACATTCTATAATAACTACTCTAATTTATATTATATCATAACAATATGAAAATTCTTTTGTGGTGGTAGACGCACTTGGAAACACAATTTCTAGATGTATCCATGAAGGAAAGGACAATTCCGAAAAGTAAGAAAAGTTGTTTGGTTCATAATGAACCCATCATAATGAACCCATCAACACTACGTGTAATGACCCAATAAAATATTCTTATTCAATGTCTTAAAATAAAAAAATATGAACAGTTCAATTAGATGGACAAAACATAAATTGGAAATGCTTTGGATAAAGTACCTGGATTGTTGAGCGTGAAACTGCATCAATCATGTTATAAGTGAACTGCTTGGAGCTGTCCCATACGCCTGTATCCATCCTAATGCCAAATTCTTAATCAGATAAGGAAAGAGAGCCCACACAAGATGTAAGTAAGAAGGTTGTAGGGTTAAAATTGAAATGCCATTCTACTCACCCCACGACGAAGAAAGAGTAACCATCCACATGCCATGTTTGAAGAGCATTCTCTGTATTCTGAAACACAATATGAACAAATGCTTTGTTGGCAGTGTCAATGACAGGAGTCCCATAGCCTGCCACAACCTGCCCTGTAGGCGAATCCGGAACACCACCGAGGGTGAACACATTGTTAATCTGAAAGTAATCGGCCAACTTCAGAGGAGTGTCGGTATAAACAAATGACACGCCATTGACGGCAAAGCGTTGCTTCCCGCCGATGAGGGGTGCCGTATTCTGTAGCTGGATTGTTCTCGTCACGTTTATGACGCCGTAGTGGAAGGACCCCTGCGGATTGGGCCTTGCTGCACCTGTCGTCAAATTCCATCTACGCACAAAAAAACAAAGTTTTAATGAAACTGAAATGGGTAATGCAACAAGCATGAGGTTAGATAAACGAGTCGATGTTCCAAGTGGTATGCACATGAGGACGTGGACCCACCTTATGGCTCGGGCCTGGTTGAGGGAGTAATCATAGTCCAGGGGATCGGGCCCGTCCGGAGGTGGGCCCGACGGAGGAGAAGGGGTGGTTGCTGCACCATACTGCAGAAGCGCAGTGCCTGTCTTCACCGGGTCTACGAAACGGGAGGAGGCTACGATGTAGAAGGAAGCCGGGGCGGGTACAGACTGGTCTGCGGTGACCAGGACGGAGTATGACCGCCCCACGTGAATGTCGAGCGTATGGTAGTAGTCCTGGAGAGTGTACGAGCCCTCCGTCTCTACCAGAAGCATCCGGTGGTTTTGAATTCTGAAATTTAGAGTAGTTTGCGTGCCCACGTTCGAGATCCGGAACCTGTAGGTGCTGCCTGAAACCAGAATGTTCAAATAGCTTAGCATAAGCATAGATTTAATGGATCATAATCTACAAAATTTCACATAGCTCTATAATTTTTCATGTAAATAGTGTTTCCTCAGTGTATAAGGAAAACTTTTGTGAGCTAGCCGTATGGCGTTACCGGGTTGGACAGCCAAGACGGTTCTGTAGGGTCCTCTACCGTTGATTGTGATTCCGTCCGGTTCCCCCATCAGAAACCCTGCGTCGAGGGAAGCTTTGATGTCCTGAGAATTGAGATGCACTAAAATGAATCAATGTCTATAAATTTCAATCAAGAAAAGGTATAATTGCAGGGACATGAAGCGACCTTGTGGTTTTTGTTATAGCAGTCGCTGATTAGAATGGTGAAATCGTCTGCGGGCGGAGGGAAGGGGACGGGAATGACGTCGCGGTTGTGGATCCTGATGCCGCCGTAGCCGCCTGCCGTCCTGTGCAAGAGCAGTGAAGGGGAATAGAAGAAGCTGCCGATCTGGTCCTTGGCTTGAAATGTGTATGTCCAGTTTTGCCCTGGAAGAATTGGACAGTTTGTTCCCAGCACTCCGTCTTGCCACGAGCTTCGCCGCTGTTGTATTCCGTTCCTGTAAAACTTTTTCCTGTTAATTTTGACAATTTTAAACAGAAGAGCTTAAATACCCCGTATGTTGACACTTTCAGATAAGAATAGCATACCATGTGATAAGAAATGGCTCATCCAGATTGTTGTGAACATTTACAGAGATAATATTATTAGTTACTGTCTCTAGCTCAGGACCTGGGAACTGATCATTGATGGTTATCACCTACAAACACCTGCAAATTATTAAACTAGGCTAAACTTCTGATTAAATGAGAAGAATTTTTTCCTTATTTTGAAGATAAATCAGAGACTGTAATCTTGATTAAACAATATTTACACAATTATTACCAAAACTTCTATCCATCCGTGAAAATATCATGTCTTCAAAAGTTCTTTCAAATATCATGTCAAGTTACTTAAAAAAATGAACAGAGCTTCGGTGTCTTACTTGCTTTTCGACACCTAGCGGCGCAAAATTCGCGTAGGAAACCGTCCAATCAAAATACTGAGACGGAACGTCCGCTAACACGCTTGCAACAAGCAGAACAAACCCTAGTATACAACTCAATGGCGATGCACTAAAACAAAGGACCGCCATTTCTGATCAAATCGCAGAATTAACACAGGAAGCAAGTTCTTGTGTTCCTCGAAAAAATTGGGCAATTTCTCTACATTTTCAGCAAATCTGTCAACAAACTATTACAATACTTAATGGCAAATCTTTATGCATTATCCTCCCCTCGGCTATAAGATCTTTATGCGTATGATTGCAGTGATTTTTCCCTCTGTAATCTTGTATATTTACATATTCTGTTCCGGAAAATAGCAGAAACGATCTCGTCGATGCGCGGTAAAAATGAAAAAAACGCCGACAAGATCCAAGTCTTATCGTTGAAAAAAAACTGCATTCTCAAAGAAATCACCACAGCGAGATTACTTCCCGCTGTCAAAGCGGCCTCAGAAGAGCCAAAAATACAGATTTCAAGTTACCTACATCTAAATATCCAGATTTCAGACACTCAGCAAGTCAAGAGAATCTCAAACAAGACAGTTATTTTATCATAATTCCCGTTTCCTTTGCTACGGCCTGTTCCAAATAGCTTTTATACTAACTTCAAAAATTTCCACCTGCAACTACTTCTACGACAGCATTCCCCACACCAAAATCCCCAGCAATCCTAATTTCCCCAATTGGTAACCACAAAACATGTGCTTTAAACTCTTCAAACTATAAAATACCAATCTGCCTTTTCAAATCAATGATTAAAAAACCTCTGAACTTACCCCTCTCAGCTACTCGACAAGCCTCAGCGATTTCCAAGCAAACCACAACTAGAACAGTCTACAGATTTCAGAGCTCCCTCACTTCTAGGCTTCCAGCTTTACCACACACTTCTCTAACCTGAGAAAACATATAAAATATTTCTTAACATTAGCAAGAAAGCACAGAAACCAATGCCAGCAGACCTAATAGCTGTTCTCTACAGTTTAATCCAGGGTTAAATTTGATGTTCCTGCTAAAAAGTCTGAAAGAATTTTTTTTTTCTTTTTCATCCATTAGTCGTACCAGCAGATGAAATGCAAAATATTCAGAATAATTAGCAGGGGGATTTGAATTTTATAATATCAGTCAAATCAAACTCAGATAATTATCAATAAAAAATTTACCGCAGAGACATGTCAGACCGTCAAATTTAGACCGAGCTCCAATGACGGCCTCTGTAAATCCTTCTTACATCACGACCAGATTTTTATATTGGATGCGGCGACATAGCTGATCTACTGTACAAAACTCCTAAACGGAGTTAGTTATTCAGTCATTCTCTTTTGGCTTTTTAACGGCCGAACACGCTATTGGCATCGAAAGTTGTTACGTGGCCGTTAAGCTCACAACAGTAAAAAAAAAAAAAGGTGCGCCGTGAGAAATTAGGGGTAACAAAGAAACTTGTCCACTTAGGGCAACATCCTTGTCATGGGCCCCACTTGTCTTTGCACAGTCCAATTGCAAAGCAAAATATGCGCATCCATTTTACCATATTTGGTTCCCCACTATTTTTTATTCAGAAAAAAAGGTCTAAGAAAGTATGGAATCTCTCTATTCCATACAATTCATTGGGAAAGAGTGTGTAAAAGGGCATTAAAGTTTCCCCTTGGGCCCCTAACTTGCTTTGCTCTATGATTTTGTGTGTCAATTTTCCAAAGTAACTTTGACCTTATCTTTTGCTACCCTAAATCCCTTGGGATCTAACCCTTGCCATGGAGAAAGAGAATTTTAGGAGTGAATGGTGACCTACCCAATTGGAAAAAGGAAACTATGGCTTTGGGGTTAAATTAGGTTAATTTAATGTAGTTTAATAAGTATAATTAGTTTAAATAAATAATATGTAGTTGGGAATAGTAATTTGAATAATGCATTTTGAAAATTGAATAAGATAGAGGGTGATTTTTTATTTTTTTTGATATTACAAGGGTGTCCCCACAACCCAACCTAGCGACCCAACAGTCTTTACCTTGGGCACCTGAGGCAAGTTAGGGCGAGACTAGTCCCTTGTGGGTGAGATCCCCTGCCCGCAAGAGGTCCCACCTCTTAAACCTGAAAGTGGAGTTGAACCCAAGACCAATGGGGAGCAAACTCACTGCCCAAGCCGACTCTACTACCCGTTTGAGCTGTGATATTTAATTTGATAATTAAAGAATGAAAATTAAATGGATGAGATTATGAAATCTATCAAATATCAAATTTGGAAATAATGTCTATGTGAGTATGTTATCTAGAAGTATATGTTAGATATATGTTGTGAAGGAGGATAATTTTGTAAGTATGAGATGAATGTGCATGGTAGATCTATACATGAACTTAGGCTTCATCTAGGCACTTATTGATGTTTTGCTCTACAATTTACCTAATGTGTAACCTTTTGTTATGTTCTTTTTAAATGTGTGGGGACTTAGCGATATCTAGAAATACCTTTAAGGATTGTTGTTATGTCTCAAGGAGCTTTTGCTTAGATCACCCCTTAGATTTTGACCAATATCAAAAACAAAAGACAAGGGCCTAAGTATGTAGATTCTTTACTCCTTTTATTGCACCAAATGAAAATGTGTTGTTATTGATTACTCTAGTGCTCTAGAATGCTTGATTAGGAGATGAACACTTATTATTTGGATAAATGCATTGAATGTCTTTAAATACTTGCAAATTGCATCCAATTGGATAAGATAGGGCTACGTGTATAGGGATATGTGTGTATGTGGATAAAAAGTTTAAGGTAATGAACCAAACTTCACACAAAATTTTGGAATTTGTCACTATGTACATGTACCAAGATATTACCTCAAAATAGGCACAAAACTAAATACGAAATGCCATGGGTACATAAAAAATTTCATTACATTTTTCCTCACTTAAAGGCATGTGTGAATCCTAAAATGATAATGCATCTCGAAGCATGTAGCACTCACAAACATGCTTATAAAGTAAATGGGGTCCACATAAACTAATGGACCCTAGAGGATATGATATGTGTGTTTGCCTTTTGTGCATGTATTCTACATAAGATGGGTCTTTATAAGCTCATGTATCTATATAAATATCTACACATAGGAATGTTACTGACTAAATATCTCACTTCCCAGCTTACCCTACCCCCAAAAGGATATAAGGAATTGTTGGAAGAGGGGAAATAATATATAAAAGTTAAATGCAATATAACCATGTAAACATCATGTTGGAAGAATGAAGAAGAAGCCCTCTGGTGTGTTGTCATTAATGCCAACATTGGTTGGTAACAGTTTTGTTAATCCAGAAAAATTATGTTTTTGTTATTTTGATCTGGTAATTTGGTTTGGAAATGCTCTTAGTAGAAGATCGCTCCATGAGATTTTAATATGATGATCAAGTCTATTTGTTGCATCTCTGGATAAGTTTTCAACTATTTTTGTTGAAAGGGATAGAAGATATGAATGACAGAGTTTGGCTTACAGTATTTTGCTCAATAATTGTGCAAATGGTATGAGTTTTCTTTTGGCCGACATAGATAAGCGGTGTGTGCTTTGTTGGTGATTTGAAGAGTTCCTTATTAGGTCCAGGCCGACCTAATTTATGTCTTGCACTTTTTGTTTTGATGAAAAGGTGTTTTGGGTTGAGCCAACAAACTACATTTTAATTATGTGTACAATTAGGTTGACCTAATTGATGTATGAAGTTGTAATAGTGTATATATATATATATATGAAACATATTTTTGTATTGTAGAAGATGTATGTATGTATATATGTGTGTGTAGTGTGTGGCACACAAAAAGTAATAAGCAGTGATGGTTGACTATGTAATATTATGCAAAGCTCTATTCAGTTGAGGCAGTTGTTGTGCACCTGTAAACTAGTGCATGATTTTATATTCCAAAGCCTAATTAGAACTAAACTCAGCACACATAAGGTGTATTTCATCAGTTCATCATTTTGGTAGTGAGCCACACTCCTTTTGTAATCATTTCAAGTTGTAAACCTTTCAAGGGTAATGAATCCTGGTAGTGTGCCCTGCAATATCTTATAACTGAATATAACATATTGTGAGCTCATCCTCACCATGGTTTTTCCCATTTTGGTTTTTCCACGTAAAAATATCAGTATTCATTTATTATGTGGTGTTATGCTTCCTTTCGTGTTCTTATTTACAGTTGTAGCTAGATGTGTTTTAATTATTGAATGGTTAGCAATTAAATGGTTTGGTAGAATACGAATTCACCCCCCCTCTTAGTATTCTCGGTGTTCAACAATTGGTATCAAAGCTTGGTTCCTTTGGAAAAGTTTAACAGCTTGAGGAAGATCTTGAAGTTTGAACACATGGTTGATAAAAAGTATCTTATTCCTCTGGAAGAGATCTCTGCAACTGAAGAACTCCATGCTGCTCTTGAAGACCTGGACAAAAGTGAAAATGAAAAAGAAACTCTGAGGGAGAACTTAAAATAATCAAATGAATGCATTAGAAAGTTAAGAGAGCAAATCAAGAAGTTCAAATAAATGCATAGAGAAGTTAGTGATTAGTTGAAGAAAGCTAATGAAGACATCACCGGACTAAAGGTGCAAGTGGAAGAAAAGAAAAGAATTGAATAATGTCAAAAAGCTAAAATTCAAAACAAAATTGATGAATGTACAAAGCTTGAACAAGAAGTGGTAACTCTAAGGTCTGACTTGGAGAAAGCAAGAGCTCATGAGGTCAAATTCAAAGCAAGTACTACAATGCTTAATGAATTGATTGCATTTCAAAAACCTTCTAAAGACAAAGGTGGTTTAGGACTTGAAGAAGGACAAAGTTCAAAGGCAAATCAAATTCCCAACAAAGTTGACAATCAAAGGAAGACTCAAGGAAATAATAGACAGATTGAGAATCAAAGAAGCAATACCAAAAGGATTCCTATTCGACAACCTAATGCTCAAAGGTACCCATCCTTTAATGCTATTTGTTTTTCATACAATAAATTTGGTAATAGGGCAACAAAATATAGAAGTAGAATGAATCAGAATGTTGGATTCTTCTATAGACAATGTTTTGCTTGCAAAAAGTTTGGACATAGAGCTACTAAGTGCAGAAGTCAAATAATGATAAATGGATTCAATACTGGTAGAATGACTCGATCTTTTCAAGGCTATTGCTATACATGTTATGCTTTTGGACATAAAGCTAACTAGTGCAGATCAAGGATAAGTTCAAATCATTTTGGTCAGAAAAATGTTGTGTGCTACACTTGCAACAAACCAAGGCATATCTCAAAATTCTACAGAAGCAAAAACGGAAAGAAACCTGATCCAAAACAAAAGAATAAGCATGTAAATAAAGTGGATCCTACATAAGTGAGAAAGGAAATGGAGAAGATTTGGAAGGAAAAGGAAGAACTTGAGAATAAGGATGAATCAAATGCATCTATACCTACATCTAGTGCAGATACTTCTTCTAAAAACTAAGCCTAGTAGTGGTTTTAGGGGGAGCAATTATAGAGATATCTAACAAACCCCCGACATAAGAGGTTTCAAGCACTGCCATGAAGATATGTGATGTAGAATGGAATTTTGAAGAAGTTGAAAATATTTTGATAGAAAAAGTGCAAATTTGGAGGTTTGCAAAGCTTTTTAGGGTTTACAGTGTACTTCACAAGTTTCTATTAACTTTTTGAAGGTGAAATGTGTTTAATGTGTACTTGGCATCAAACCCTAGTTTTTGTCAAAGCTTGAAAGAGGTATTTATAGTTATTAATACTCTATTGGTTTGAATTAGAAGCAATTCTCATAAGCATATTCAAAAGAATTAAGGAAAGATGGCCACACCAACCGTTGTTGAGACCTTTGAGAGACCCCAACCTAAGTTCAGAATATTTTCATGGAAAGTTTACGAAATGGACCCTATGGGTGCTTTTTCACAAATCCCAAGTAGTGTTTTACCTAATAAGATACCAAGACCTACATTCACACAAAATTGGAAGAGTTTGACCATCAAGAACTCATGGATCAATGGGTAAAGGAATTGATTAGAGATTATTATGCTGTGAAGCCAGAATATGAAAACCTAGTACGGAAGAAACTAGATGTATGGAATTTGTTCCCAGACTTTTGTGGTGAGATGTTTGCAAAATTTGTGAGAATGGCACTAAGCTGGGTGGATGAAAAATTCATATGGAGAAGCGTTGGTGGAGTAATTTCCAAGGAAGTGATTAAAGCTATAACAAGTCTATGTGACACTTAACCTATACCAGTGCTAAAAGTTGTGAAAAATGATGTGGTCATGAAGCTAACTGGTGCCACATATGATGGAAGAGCACTGACAACAAAGCCCATTACAAACTCGACTGTGAGATATGTTATCATTATGATTGGTCAAAAAATCTACTTTACTAACCGAGGCAATTCAGTATCTGCTACAACAATTCAGTTGCACATGAAATGGTTGTTAATGGAAGGGATTATGATTTGTGTGAGTTGCTCTGGCAATAACTTATGGATAACCTGAACCAGGCTAAAACAAAGAAATATCCTTTCAAGTTTGGCTCATTGGTAATTTGTTTG
>VDFB02326935.1:0-30776 GCA_007258455.2 Sequoia sempervirens | reverse complement strand
AAGTTTAAGCTTGATTTTATTGGATGTAAGGCAGCGACCGAAATATAGCAATCATAGAAGACTTGGCCAAACTGATAATCACTGGTTTTTGCACAAGAAAGATAATTCAAACAGCACAACCCTAAGATTAGTAGAAATGGGTATGGTCAACAAAGTCTTCTACTCTAAGATGCACATGGTTGCTAAGGAGTCCTCGATAAACACCCGGTACGTGAGGCCCAAACCGTGAACACCAACCCGTTACAAGCGTGAGTCGGGAACCTTAGCGAGATACTAAAGGCTCAGACCAACTCTTCATGTCATCCCGACGCTTCGCCAATTACAACATGGTTGGATTGAGGTACAGCTTTCGCTCTCCCCCCTTTATATACCCCACCGGTACGCGTGGTTGGAATCGTCCCTTGGGGTGATGAAATCCCCAAGCAAGTCCCACTAAGAAAATGAAAAAGGGGTGACTCAAAGGACTTGGAAAGCTACGATTTCTCATCACCCAGGATCGCCAAATGGCGCAAGGGGATTGGATACGTCAAATAGCCTTCCCAAACACGCCAAACAAGGTTTATTGACCCCTTCAATTAAACTATGTGCCTAATTTATCAAAAGACAATTGGAAAAAATTTGAAATTTTACCTTCGGGAGGACAGGTCCGCCACTCTGCAGGGACAGGTCCACCACTCTGTTAGGACAGGTCTGCCACTGCATTAGGACAGGTCTGCCACTGCATTAGGACAGGTCTGCCACTGCAGGACAGGTCTGCCACTCCAAGATATATCTGCCACTGTAGGACAGGTCCGCCACTTCATGACAGGTCTGCCACTCCAGGACAGATCTGCCACTCCAAGATAGATCTGCCACTCTGTCAGGATAGGTCCGCCACTCCAAGACAAGTCCACCACTCCAGGACAGATCCGCCACTCTATTAGGATAGGTCCGCCACTCTGTAACCTGGACCTGCAAAAATGCAAAAAATAGCAAACGTGAAAGAAAGAGACCCATTTGTGGGTCCCACCGGGCGTGCCAGAAATGTGATAGGTCGAATGTGAGCGTTAGAAAATGAGCAGCAAGTAAAAGAGTGCAAATAAACACCAAAACAACCTACACCTCAAGATTAGCCTAAGTTGGAATCAACACAAGATAAAAGCAACAAATGGAACTTTATACCTTGTCTTGAATCGATCCTTTGGTTGGCCCTTCGATCTTTGATGTGTATGCTCCTTGGATGGCACAAGATGCAAGCTAAATGATGTTGTGAGGATGAGTGCAAATGGATGAAAACATGAAAATGGCTAAGTGTAGGTTGAGAAACAAAATTGCAAGAGTTTGGCTAGCAAAATGATCTCTCTCAAAATGAGAGAAAAGAGGGGGTATTTATAGGAATTTTGAGAATTCCTAGGGGAAATGGATGGTCAAGATTGAGCCACCAAATATCAAGATGTAGGGCTAAGGTGAGTTGAGAACTCACAAGCCCTCACATCTTGACATGTGGCATGTGATATAGCCCTAAAAGGTGAAGTGGACATGAGGTGGAAGGAGAAGACATGACATGGAGGGGGTACAAAGTACCTTGGGATTGGACAAGATCTCCTCATAAAGGAGGTCCTTGTCCCCATGTGGGTGAGAGGACATGTGAGGAATTAAAAATTCCTCAAATATCCTTATGGGGAGATGGGAAATAATTTTAAATTCCAAAAGGTGCATTGGGGGATTAAATGTGAATTAAAAATTCACATGGGAAGGGAGATGCCTTGTCAAAAAAGAAAAGCATTTAATAGGGTTGACTCAATTAAGTGATTAGGATTGTGCAAGTACTTGATTAGACTGATTAATGAAGATTAGAAGAGAGTTAGATTCCACATGTGACTTGATGTGACAAGTCAAAGATCACATGGGGAAGAGTAATGAAGGATTAGAGAAGGGTTAGGTGGCTAAGAGATATTAGAGGCCAACTTGCAAAAGTTGGAGGATGTGACACCCCCTAATCAAGGATTAGGCATGTGCACATCCTAATGATGAGATTAGATGATGGATTAGGATAAGATAAAAAATGATGGAGGATGTGACATGAAGGGAATTAAATAAATGGAAGAAGGATTAAAGAGATAAGGTATTATTGATTAAATACCTTAGGGATTTGGCAGAATTAAAGATATTAATTAAATAATAGCAGTATTCTTAATTAACGAAAATAAGACGAAAGATGATGAATTTGGATAAATTAAGTGTCCAAATTTGGACATCTACACTATTAATCTCAAAGGGACTATGGTTATAAACTAGATATTTTAGGTATTGGATTTTCAATTGAAACATTAAATTCAAGTATCATGAAACCAGAAGATTGGTTGTAACATTTCATGAACATCACAAAATCTTTGCTATCACTTAAGTAGATTTAGCATTAGGCATTCAATAATTTTATGGAAAAAAAAAGTATTTTCAATAAAATTTCATCCATTCATTCAAAATTTGGAACATTTTCAAGAATTTAAACATCTATTCTAAAATAAGGCATAAAAATACTAAAAATTAAAATTTAGAACTCCCAGTTATTCTCCATGGATGCTCCAAAGAATCAATTAAAATAGAGAAAATTGTTTTATACTTCCCCAGACTGCTTCACAGCTACATATAAAATAGTGCAAGCTTTTAAAGAGAGGGGTTTCGTTCTGGACATCGAGTAGGTTCTGTATGCACCCTTAAATGGTGCAATATACAGTCTTGTTCGGCTGAACTAACAAAACCAGCTACAAAAGATATTGAGATAGGTAGCTATTTAATAAGCTCTGATATTAATCAATGTCTACGTGCATACAAAGTTTTACGTCAGAATGGTTTAGAAAATAGGAAAAAAGAACAAAACTTAAAAGTTTATGCTCATCAGACATCCACAAATTTTAAACTTAAAATAAAACAAGAGATCATTTGGCCTTTTATAGAACACAAGGCTCAGATAGGGTAAGAAAAATACATGAGAAGAAATCCAAGGGACCAATCTCATCAAGGCACGTGGAATGTAGTGACCAATAGGAGAATTGCAATTGAATTCAATAGAAGTCAACTCCAATTACACATTGAAGCTCTTTGGGTGTTAATCTTTAATCTTCGCTAGGATGATACTTCGAATCAGGATAGTGTGTAGGGACTTCCCATACATTTAGAATGAACAAGTGGAATTTTCAGCCCCACACATCGCTTGGATCTGGTTCTATCACTCTCAAGAATGGGTTTCCTCAGAGGTTGTCTCTTTTCATCCATCGCATGTGAAATACCTGGATCCCCAACATTCCTATGGATTCAAACTCCTCTTCCAATAGTATCCCAGAATAATTGAACCAGAATGAAAATGATTCTATCCATGATTCAAGTTTGCTTGACTATCCATACCCAAATTTTCAATCACAATCAATATCTCCTGCAATCACAAATTCCACACATTAAATCCCTTTAAAAGAAAGAAAGCATTTATAAAATATCATGTAAATAAAACCATTATTCAAATGTTAATACAAAAAACTCATAATTAACACGCTTTTTAAGCATATCACAAATCCTCACATATATACTGGATTACTGAGATCATTAGATAAACTTAAAATTTTAGCATTTTCACTTCACATTACAACTTGGTACTCGATACCCGGTATTCAACTTTACCCACTTTCTCAGACCTCGGTTATACCGGAACTCCTTCATACCGGATCGAAGCCTTCCATTTGAACTTGCATTACCTTTCACCTTTCACATGTTTTTGGTGCTTAGTATCCGGTGCTCGAAACACTTACATTATGAAGTACTTTTATTATCAAAGATTTCTTCTCTTCACTTATGATGATATTTCAATTTTCTAGCTCCTTCCATAAGAGTTATATTTTTTTACTTGGGTCCCCAAGTCTTTTTAGTCTTGGGGTGTGTTGTGAGGCCACACAACACTATTCTCATCACTTAGTTGCTTACTTATAATCCTCAACGTTTACTATCTACATCATACACTTATCCAACTTGGGGTTATCTTTTCCTATCATTAGTAACATTAGTAATATATTCTTGTATTTCCTCATCCTCATAATAAGTTAATCTAATAAAATAACTTAATCTGATGCAATAACAATAAGTTTATCATTAAAATATTAATTGTTTCATTAATAATTATAAGAAAAGAATTTGAATTTACTACTATCAATTGCATTTCCCTTGGATTTTTCTAAATCCTCTTCAATAGGCTGATTTTGTATGTATCCTAAGAGATGTTTCATTTTTTTATGTGGTTAAAATAATTTATGAACATTCACCAAAATTTTGTGCTTTCTTAGCTTTAACATGTAATTTGTTTTGTTGCCATTCTCAATAATGATGATAGCCTAAAAGGTCATAATCGAGAAATTAGTTCTTTAATGCATTGCAGCAAAAACCCTAAGTCGTTTATGTTTCAAATGAGTAGCCATAGAGTCACCATTAAAACTAAACTTTTAGAATTTTCTATCACTACTGTTGAGAACATCGAAGGACACAGAGGCGAAATCCTTCTCATCCCTAAGAACTATCATAGCCAAGACAACACCATGGGAGGCCCTAGGAAGCGAAATGAACCTCGTAAATATGAGTGGATTTGAAACAATGAGGAGCTTTGGGGCCTTTCTGAGAGGCTGGGTTTCACCCCATACTTTGCAGCAATGGAAGGGTATAACAAAAAACTAAGCTACAAGTTTTCCAATGCTTGGAGGGATGACAAAGTTAATTTGGGTGGCATTTAGTTTAAAGTGGATGTGAAGCTAATTGCATAGGTGAAAGGACTGGCCTACAAGGGAATGAAGGTGGCCAAGGTTAGTAATGGTAAGTATCAAAATTACATTGAGAAGTTCTTTGAAGAAAAATAAAAAGTAAAAATATTTCAAAACAACTACTCTAGGACTAAGCTTGCGCCCCCATATCATAATGTATGTTTCATTGTTATGAAGTATTTTACCCTTGAGGGGCGCTTCCATTCCATCCATGGGTATCATTTCCCCATTCTTAATCACATAAGGCACCTTGAAAAAATTAACCTTTCATTCTTTTTATTTTCTTCCTTGAGCCAGAGTTTAACACATGGAGCCAACCCACCGTTACATCAGGGACCTATAAGAGCCATCTACAATTTTTTGTTTTCTATGAATCCATAGAGAAACCCAGTCCCCAACTTGCTTGAAAACTCCAAGCCCAAAGGCTCTATGAAAATTAATCTTATCGAATACCAACCCTATTCCCTAGCCAAAAAACATAGTAAGAAGTCTTCTAACCCTAATGATTCGGTGTGGAAGGATTTTCTAATGGTTACACTAGAAAAAAGAAAGGATCTTTCTATGGACCTGGGGGCTAAAAAGAAGAGGAAAATGATTATTCACGAATTGGGGGAAAAGGAAAACACGATCATTATACCTGATGACAATGAGATAGAATGCTCAAATCTGGCTAGTAGAAGGTATAAGAGACTGGAAATGGAAGCTTTGAAGGGGCAAGAAAGTAGTAAAAGATTGCACAGCCCAGAGGAAAAGAGTACCCACATCCCATAGGAAAGCAAAGATAAGAAATATTTGCAGAGCCCAGAGGAAAAGAGTACCCACAGCTCACATGAAAGTAGAGAGAAAGTGAGGGAGGATAATGATTCTTCCACATAGGAGATCCGTGATAGCCTAGGTGGTGATTCGACTGAGGAGGAAGATTCAGAGTCAGAAAGTGATGGTGGCAATAGTAAGGAAGATAAGTGATACGGGGGATATTTTCACTGAAAATTGAAGTGTCTCCAATACTCCAGAATTCAGTACCATCAAAAAGATCTTGACGTCCTAATTCTAGCACAACTTGAATGGAGCAAAAAGGAGTTTGTTTGCTCAAATTATGGTCAATCAAACTTTGGGTCAAACTGCCATCAGGTGCATTCAAAAAGGCAAAAAAATGATTGTCTTAGAAATCAACAGAAGCAGTGTCAAGTCGAAGAGCTTGTCGAGACGATTCTGGCAACATTCTTTTCGTCAAAATCTGACTTCATATGCTCTAGATATTGGCAGTCAAAGTTTAGTTGACTTGATGGTACAATGGCTAACGTCATCATTTAGACTGTACTGTATGGAATCCAATGTGGACAAACCAGAGCATGACATGTGGTAGCTGAGTCATGATGTACGTACCAATCATAGTGCACCATGTGTCATCCATACACATGTCAGCGTACAGTCCTCTTCCACGTCAGCATCCCAGTTGGCGTGCACATCGGCAGCTTAGTCATCATACACGTCAGTATTACCGGCCAATGAGAGTTTGCCATGTGGCACCCTCCCAGTACAACACGTGGCTCTGTTTCGACCCCACATTTGGTGCAATAGTTGGAAGTCTATTCAAAATGTATAGGAGGGGATTCGACCCCTTGATCTCTCGCATGTGAAACATCCACACGACCGTTCCGCCAAACAACGTTTGCTTTACCAAATATAGTCATTTTATTTTTTGTTATGTAGCAGTCAGGAATCGCCTATTAAAAGCCAACGGCCGAGGTTGAACCCTCGACCGTCGGCTTACCAAAAATATATGCCACCAACATGCCAGCGTATATATTCAATGTATTAGCGGCATGAGTTTATTTTGTTGATTAGTTAGGCCCGATTCCTAACTAAATAACCTTAAAAGGTTATATTTTTGTTTCAAATGAAACAAAACAAACAAACCCCCTAAAAAATGAAAGCCCGAGAAAGGCTTGAAACAAAATTCTATTAAATTTGAAGGGCTTAAATAATTTCTAAAAGATTATTAAGGATATTTTAAGGATTTTGGGGAGGATTTTTCTACATTTTGCTATGTAAGGGGGATTGAATTAAAATTCCCAAAACAATTGGTTTTTCACCAATTTGGGAATATTTGATGTATAGAAGGGGAGTTTAGGAGTGAGTTTGGGAACTCAGATTTTTCAAGTCTAAGTGGTGAAGCTATGAGAAACCAGGAGATTTTTCTAAGGAGATTTTCGTTCATTTCTATACATCAGAGTTTTGTTATGCTGCCGAAGTGGTAGAAGGAAATGATCTTGGTGCAATTGTAATTCTGTTTTTGGAGATTAATCGGATCGGTCTCACTCTATTGGAGCAGACCCGGAGATGTAGTCACGTTTGTGGCGAACTCCGTTATCAGATCGTTTGCACTCTCTCTCTCTCTCTTCTTCTTTCTCAATTTCCTTCTTTTCACCTTCATTTTTTAATGCATAATTTCAATAATGTATGCATGAATTGTATTTCTGCTTAATTCAGATGTTAATGTGTTAATTTTGTTTATGTAATTTGGATTTCATGATTTGTAAACATTAAGCATTCAAATGCAATTAGTCTAGATCCTAATCAGATCAAGTGGTATCAGAGCTTCTGGTGACTATTATTGTAGTTGGTTTTGAATGCTAACAAGATCCAGGATTCAGAAGGGCGAAGGCAAGCTTGAGGAATATAATCCTAAGATCAAGAAATGAAAAACTTTTCCAAAGATGTCTGTGTCTGGAATGGAGGTACCTGAAGAGCTCAGTGAGCAAGAGTTTCGAAGAGATTTTTGGCAGATGAAAGCTGCATTGGAGATGCTACTCAAAGAAAGGGAAGAACGCCTGAAATGTGAAGAAGATCATGGAGACAGTAAAAGCAAGAAGAAGCAATCAGGAGGTGGTGATGAACCCCCAAAATCTCCTCCATCTACTCCCCCTTCTTCTCCTCATTCTCCTTCTTCTTCTACACATTCTCTTTCTAGTAATCCTTTTAAGGGTGTAAATAAGCCTCAAATTAAACTGGATGTTAAATTTGAACTACCTAAGTATTGTGGTGAATTAGATGCTAAAAAACTAGATGATTGGATTTAGCAAGTAGAAGTTTATTGTAGAGTTCAAAATCTCTTTGATGATGCTTCTAGGATCTAGTTAGCCACTCTTTGGTTGGGAGGTTTAGCTCTCACCTGGTGGGAGAGTAGGACTAGAGCAGAAATTTCACAGCATGGTAGAGTCAATTTATCTTGGTCAGAATTTATTAATGCTCTTAAAAAGCAATTCTATCCCTTAGGTCACATGCAGCAATTAATGATGAATTGGCAAGTGTTTAAACAAGGGAAAGGTCAAACTGTCCAAGAGTACACCCATGAATTTAGAAAGAAGGCTATTGCATTAAATGTACCTTTGTACACCCAGGATACTTTGTTAAAGTACATAGGAGGTCTTCACTCATATCTTAGACATTCCATTTTGGTATTGAACCCTTGTAATTTGGATGAAGTGTCTGTTCAAGCTACACACTTAGAGTTAAGGGGAAAGGGTTCTTTCATTGATAATGATAACTTTGTAAAGAAATCTTCTAAGGTTGTAGAGACAGGGAAAGGAAAGAAGATAGCTACAGTCAAGAAGGATGACAAGTTTTCTTGCTCTCATTGTGACAAGAAGGGTCATGATAAAGATCATTGTTGGAAGTTGCATCCTGAATTGAAGCCTAAGTGGGCTCAGAGACAATCAGAAACAAAAGGGTAAGGAGAAAGCCACAAATGTTGTTATGGATTTTGGTTCTGATTCTGATGATGAAACTAAGATAACAGCTATGGGTTTGAAAGGTAAAGCTCCTATTTGCAATGCTTCCTTTGATAGTTGTGCTTCTACTTCTGAAGTTAATGATGTCTCTAAAGATAAGAAAATGAATGAGTTGTTTCATTTAAGGGTTGTTGCTAAGAACATTAAGATTGATGCACTCATAGATAGTGGTTCTCAAGTTAACTTAATTCCTAAAGATGTAAGAAACTTGGGATTGAAAACTACACAACATAAGAAACCTTATCCACTAGGCTGGATTTGCGAGAATGATAAATTGCAAGTAACAATACAATGCACTTTAAAATTTGCAATCACTAGCAAGTTTGTGGATGAAGTATAGTTTGATGCGGTTCCACTAGATATTTGTGGGATAGTTTTGGGTAGCCCTTATCTTTATGAGTGAATAGCTATTTTCTAAGGGGAAAAGAATCATTATCATTTGTTTAAAGATGGCATTCAGTATATTGTACATTCTCACAGGATTAAGACTGATCATTCTTTTACAAACACAGGGCAGTTAAAGAGGGTGATTAATGCAAGTAAAAATTTAACTCTTATGTTTGTCAATACAGGTGGTTCTAGACATGAACTTGGAGTAGCTAACTAGGGTCAGTTGTTGCAGGATGCACCCATAATACAACATGAGGGAATGGTGATTGAAAGCATTGATGGATCCTTGGGTAAAAATGTTTCTATTGTGAAGGATCGATATGTTGATGATTTGTTCTCTTTCATATCTGCATTATTGTTCAGCTTGATGTTAGTCAACGTTTGTTGGTTAGTGGCTACAATAGTTGATGTAGATGCCTATGGAAGTGATATAATGATGTTTATGTTCAACAATGTTGTTGCAGTCTTCATTGTGTTTTTGAGCCAGGTATACAGATGTACAGAGGATACAAGACAAGTGGGAAAGCCAATTCCTCACTTGATGTTTGAATAAATGCCACTTTTGGAGGTCCAAAAGTTCTCCAGTGGGGAAGCCTGATCTGGGGGATATTTTCACTGAAAATTGAAGTGTCTCCAATACTCTAGAATTCAGTACCATTAGAAAGATCTTGACGTCCTGATTCCAGCGCAACTTGAATGGAGCAAAAAGGAGTCTGTTTACTCAAATTATGGCCAATCAAACTTTGGGTCAAACTGCCATCAGGGGCATCCAAAAAGGAAAAAATGATTGTCTCAAAAATTGACAGAAGCAATGTCAAGTTGAAGAGCTCGTCAAGACAATTCTGGCAACGTTCGTTTCGTTGAAATCTGACGTCGTATGCTCCAGATATTGGCAGTCAAAGTTCAGTTGACTTGATGGTACAATGGCTAATGTCATCATTCAGACCGTACTGTACAGAATCCAATGTGGACAAACCAAAGCATGACACATGGCAGCTGAGTCATATTGTACAGACCAATCATAGTGCACCATGTGTCATCTGTACACATGTCAGTGTACAGTCATCTTCCACGTCAGCATCCCAGTTGGTGTGCACGTCGGCAGCTTAGTCATCATACATGTCAGTATTACCGGCCAATGAGAGTTTTCCACATGGCACCCTCCCAGTGTGACACGTGGCTCTATTTCAACCCCACATTTGGCGCAGTAGTTGGAAGTCTGTTCAAAATGTATAGGAGGGGATTCGACCCCCTGATCTCTCGCATGCGAAACATTCGTGCGGCCGTTCCGCCAAACAACATTTTTTTTCCAATTATAGTCGTATTTTTTTGTTATGTAGCAGTCGGGAATCGCCTATTAAAAGCTAGCAGCCGAGGTTGAACCCTCGACCGCCGGCTTACCAAAAGTATATGCCACCAACATGCCAGCGTATATATTCAATGTATTAGCGACATGAGTTTATTTTGTTGATTAGTTAGGCCCGATTCCTAACTAAATAACCTTAAAAGGTTATATTTTTGTTTCAAATGAAACAAAACAAACAAACCCCCTAAAAAATGAAAGCCCGAGAAAGGCTTGAAACAAAATTCTATTAAATTTGAAGGGCTTAAATAATTTCTAAAAGATTATTAAGGATATTTTAAGGATTTTGGGGAGGATTTTTCTACATTTTTCTATGTAAGGGGGATTGAATTAAAATTCCCAAATCAATTGGTTTTTCACCAATTTGGGAATATTTGATGTATAGAAGGGGAGTTTAGGAGTGAGTTTGGGAACTCAGATTTTTCAAGTCTAAGTGGTGAAGCTATGAGGAACCAAGAGATTTTTCTAAGGAGATTTTCATTCATTTTTGTACATCGAAGTTTTGTTATGCTGCCGAAGCGCTAGAAGGAAATGATCTTGGTGCAATTGTAATTCTGTTTTTGGAGATTAATTAGATCAGTCTCACTCTATTGGAGCGGACCCAGAGACGTAGTCATGTTTGTGGTGAACTCCGTTATCAGATTGTTTGCACTCTCTCTGTCTTCTTCTTTCTCAATTTCGTTCTTTTCACCTTCAATTTTTAATGCATAATTTCAATAATGTATGCATGAATTGTATTTCCGCTTAATTCACATGTTAATGTGTTAATTTTGTTTATGTAATTTGGATTTCATGATTTGTAAACATTAAGCATTCAAATGCAATTAGTCTAGATCCTAATCAGATCAATAAGGAAGAGGAGTCATAGTAGGAGGTGGCGGGGGAGGAAGGAGAAGAAAATGTCATGGATAACCAAGAGAGGATGGAAACAAAAGATCAAGAGGAAGAAAATTTTGAGGATGGTGGTAATGAAAGAATTAAAATATTGGAGGAAAGATTGAAAGTTTTGGAAAAAGGGATGCAAGAGAAGGTTGAGGACAATAGAATTCAAGCTCTTGAAAAATTTGTTAAGAGCAAAGTTGAGGATGGTGGTAATATAAATGGATTGGAGGAAAGATTGCAATTTTAGAGAAAGGGTGCAAGAGCAGGACAAGGACAACATAATCCAAGCTCTAGAAAAGGCAGTTAAGATTTTATGCTCGGTGTTTGACGCTATCATGAAGAGGGCTATAATGGATACAGTATTGGGTATGGGTAAAATTAAAAAGCAGCAGAAGAAAAAAGCAACAAGCGAGGGTGTGGATTTGTCTGGGAAGATGGAGCTGAAGGATACTATGGACAACACAACAGAGGACCTGCTGACTGCCTGGAAGCTAATTGAGGAAGCATAACTTTGGTGCTTCATTTTTTTGTTCCATGTTTTTTGTTTTAATGGTTTATTCTAGTGATTTTTCTAGGGATGTTAAAATTGTTAATGGTCGCTAGTTCCTAAACTTTAATGTTTTTAATGTTGCTAGTACTCCTGGTTTTAGTATGGACTCTAAGTTAGATATAAATAGGTATTATAGATTAAATTGGATGGATGCTACTTGTGATAGGCTTAACTATTGTGCTACTTCTGATAGAACTGCTATGTTTGAACATAAGGGTATTGGTTAAGATTTTTGCTTGTGGGAGGGGGAAGTTTGGTGGGCTTCCTTTTTTTGCTATTTCTTTCCACCTGCTATTATGCTAATGATGTTCTAATGTGTTGGTCAGGGCCCTTTCCCTACTTAACCAATCAAAAATATGTAATTTTTTTAGCATGGATAAGTCTGATATATTAAAAAAAAAGCTTAATGTTCCATGTTGGCTATGAGATCACTTGCAAGTATTTTAAACCTAAATTCATCACTATCACAATGCAATCTAAGTTAGTTAGAACACCTCTAGTAATCATGTCATTTCTCCAACTATCAATCATAACAAGAATCTGTTCATTCAATTCGATTGATGTGTTAAAATAAATTAATTAAATATTTTTCAACACATACTAGCCGACACAACTGCTTAATGTTTCTTACTACCACCCATCCATATTAAATACTTCACTAACTACTATGCTATTTGGACTATAAATTATCTTATAAATTGAATGCACTCATTTTTAATGTTTTATAGTCATACCCTTTATTAATTTTTTTTTCTTTTTAGTTGAGTTCATTATTATGTGTGTGAGTGGGTCGTGATCTCTAGAGTTGCAAGTAATTTTAGTTTGTGTTGACATAGATCTTGAATGCAAAGAATAAGAAGTGTTTTTTGGACCATATATCATCATTGAATGTGGTGATTTCTTCATAATAGAAGAAAAGAGATGTTCTTTGGACAAATTCTTCTTGTCAGGAGTGACATATTTCTAAAATATTAATGTTCAAACTCTTTTTTTTTTTTTAATTATTATTAAATTTAAAATTTATATGAAAAAATTTCAAGTCAATTTTGTATTAAGGGAAATTTAGTCTTCTTTGGTGTGTTCACATAGTGTGAGATGTTTATACAAATTCATAAAGAAGTTGAAAGTGAAGAAATTTTCATATTGTAACATTTGACAATTCCTATTGAAGTCAAGAGATTGATGAAACTCTCTTTCATGTTTGTCATAAATTTTTAAAGTTACTTATTTGTTTGGTTGATAAGAAGGCCAACATCAAGGCACCATAATATGAAATTTCATTGTGTATTGGTAGGGGCTTCAATTTTAACATTATGTGTTTGTCTTCTTGGGGGGTTTATGTTTATTCTTAGTATGGCTTCATCTAAAATATCTAATATCATGGTTACTACAAAATTAGATGGTTGTAACTATACAAACTATAAATTTAAGATGGAAGTGATTCTACAAATGAAAGGTTTATGGGAGCTAGAAATAGAAGACAAACCTATAAATGAAATTAAGCATGAAAATTTGGATTAAATGGATATGGATGCACAAGCTACCATTTTATGGAAAAATTAGTCTAAGGATTAGGCTTCATATTCAAGATTTGAAAAAAAAAATGGGAAACTTTGTAAATGTATGAAGGAAACCTCAAGTTAAAAGCTATGGACATCACAAGGAAATTAAATCATTTGAAAATGAAGGAGATAGCATGAATGATCACATTGAAAAAATGAATAATTTGAGAAATCAACTTGCAATGATAAAGGTTGAATATGAAGACTCTAAAATTATATATTTTTAATTGAAAGTCTTCTAGATGAGTACCATAACTTCATATGCACATTGGAGCTAACTAGAAATTTTGATAAGATCAAAATAGAAGTATATGGGGCTTTGTTAAATGAAGTGGATAGGATTAAAAATTTCATAGGTATAATTTTTTTATTTGGTTGTTGGTCCATAATCAGTGTCTTACTTGGGATAAATTATGCAAGCATGGGTTCAGGGTCCCTCGATGTGTGTTTTCTGTTGTAATAGTGAGGAGAGTGTCTCTCATATCTTCTCCCAATGTCCCTTCTCTAGGGAGATATGGCACTTCTAGTGGGGTGTGTGGAACCAAGCTTGCTAGAATGTTTCCTCTTTAGCTGAGTTCTTTGCTCAGTGAGGCAAGGCCCCTATTAAGACTTCTTTTCTTCAAGTTGCTTGGGCTCTTGGTTCGTCATTTATTATTTGGCATATTTGGTTGTGTAGTGTCGAAAAATGGGTCCCTTGACATTTTCACACTCGTTTGGGTCCTCCTTGTGGATTTTGGCTTAATGTTGCCTTGATTTAGTGTTATAATGTGGATAACACATTCACATTAGGTCTTGGGCCCTTGTGAACTAATGGAATTTAATGGTGCCTTGCTAAAGTGTTGTGAAGTGTTGTAACATACTTTCATACTTTTCTAGGGTTTTATCAATTAACTAAGCATAATTAATATAATTTTAATCATAATCAACATTATTCTTGCCTTATTTGGAGTGTTGTAAAGTGTTGTAACACTTTTTCATATTTCTCTATGCTTTTCATTAATAATTGGGATTCTTTAATTGGACCTATTTTGCATCCACAAGCCTCATTTATTGCATATTTTTTAGGATAATCCCGACACCAATCAGTAACCAATCATAATTCAAGTGTTCCTAGCTTGTGTGGCCCAGATTTAGTGTCTAGGACTCATTGACCACCTTGGCCGAATGAGTCCCACCTAGGTTTTTTTGGCCCCAATGCAGGTTTCACACATTTTTAAGCACTTTTAATTTTTGGTCCCATACATTATGTATGATGGGAATCATTCACCACCTTGGGAGAATGAGTCTTGTGTGACCAAAATTCAAATTTAATTCAAATTTCTGGCATGATTTTATTTTCCTAGATCTGATGTCGGCTTGCAGTGTTGTAATTTTGGGAATTCTTGCATAATTAAGTATAAATACAAGGTTCTTTCACTCATATTCAACACCTAGCATTCAAGCGAGTTCTTAAGAGCATTAAGTATTCACAAGAGCATTCAAGGTATTTCAAGGGAAGATTATCAAGCAATTTAGAGCATTCTTCAAGTGTCAATCATCATGTAAAAGATTGCATTCTTCATGTTTGTTATTGTGCTAACAATTGTGATGTAGAGTTGATGATTCAAGAAAGTATTTCAAGAAAGATCAATATCATTCAAGCTAGAGTCAAGAACCATATCCATTGCATCCATTTCAAGCATACTTGTAGCACCTTATTGTTAGGGTTCAGTGAGTTTCAACATTGTCTTTTGTTCATTCATCATTCTCCATTCATATTTTCTTTAATTTCAAAGTTTAATTACCAACAAGGGGTTTGACCAAGGAAAACCATATTTTTTGAAATAATGGATATTGAATCATCTAATGAAGCTACACACACTTCAAAGGATCTTTGCCAAGAGAAAATTCAACCACATAGAAAGTGTTGCAACTAAGGGAATGCAAATGGAGATTGTTATTGATCTAGGATATTAGATAATTACAAATGTATAAATGCCTTGAATATATAGGCATGAGTGAGATACAAGATGCAATATGATGTTTCCATGTGTCATGATCTAACAACATGTGAACCCTACCTAGGAAATGATGAAAGGTTAAGATAAGTTCTAGGACAACTCATCTTCTAGAAGGAATCTTATCCTCTACAAACATGGAAAGGGGGATTACCCCATTATTTATGATTTTCTAATTTATGCAACCTAGGACTAAAATAATGCAAGACCTAAGTTAACTTATGCTAGTGTAATAAATAATTAATTACACTAACACCCCCCCATAAGTGCAAGTTAGGGAGTAAATGCAATGATTATGAAAAGATGATGATGAATGATGGGTCCTGACTACATGATGGCCATATTAGGTACCCATTTACATGATAAAAATGAAAATGCAGCTAATCCCCCACAAACAGAGAAAAGGGGAAAACCTAGTGGGAACAAAACCCCTCTCCAAAAAGGAGCTGAAATGTAGAAAAATTTAAGAAAGGATGGGAAGGATGGAGGACTCCCAAATACCCCCCAAGTACACCATCTGTCACATGGATATATTACAATCAATAGTCCTCCCATAGGGAGGAAATAGAGAGACTATAGAGCCCCTCAAAAGATGTGATCACTTGCAAAAATGGTAACTGTCTGAAGACAAAACAAGATCCAATGTTGAAAAATAACTTGTCTCCCTTTCGGAAGAAACAAAACCAAGTGCAAGTGCAGAGATGCTTCCCATTCCAGATAGGAATTAAAGGAAGGATGAATATGGATGATGATGTCTCTAAGAACTTCTCATATGTCTCCTTGCCTTATGAATATGAAGATGCCACAATCAACACAGGTACATGCCCAATCGATGAAGAAGGTGACAAACCAAGATGATGTAGAAACTGATGTTGAACAAGATCCAAAGAAAGTGATACAATGAATGTGATGGAGACTAGATTTCCCCCCAAAAATGAAGTGTCCTCAAAACCACTGAAAGAAGTCTAAAGCATAAAAGGTGTCAGAACCACATGCCTCCTGCTAGGAAGAATAAAATCCAATGGTGGATGTTGAAGAAACTCTAACTCTTGAATGGAATGAGAGGGAAGAAGTATCATACATGAAATCTCTAAAGAGAAAACAAGTGCCTCCAAGATAGTCTTTGGATACCCAATCAAGGTTGATACAAAAGGATAAGGAGACTCAAGAGAACTCTCCAAAGTGGAATCTAAATAGAGGAGTGATATCCCCTCAAGAATGTCCTCCAAATCTATAGAAGTAGCCAAGTTAGTAATACCTGAAACAAAGCCATCCTGTGATGTCAAGTCTAGAAAATTGAATGTGTCCTGATGAATGATGGAAGCCTCAATCAATGAATCTGGACAAGGAATCACTGAATGTGAAGGGATACCAATAGTCTATGATGGAGAAGAAGAAACATCTAAAGAAACCTTTTTCAACCTCTTCGGAAAATTCAAGGAAATCTAAACAAAAACCTCCTACACAACAGTATCGTCATGGGGTATCTGATCTGAGGAATGAAATTCCAAGTCATGACCATCAGGAAAGGGTGGAGTATTTGAATCTCCATATAGCTCCCAAATATTATTCCAAAGGATATAAGGACAATCACAATGATTGATTGATCTCAAAACATCACAATCAACTTGCATTCCAATAATCTCTAAGACAGTGTATCTGCTACAACTCCAAGAAAATTCATGAATACCTTCACTTGGATGGGGAACTATGTCATACAGATGTGGGAATAAATCAAGTGATTGGATATGGTGGATGATCCCATCCCACCATTGTTTATAGTTTCCCTTGTGCAACATAATCAGAGAAGGATAATATGCAAGCCCCATAATGTACTATCAAATTCCTCCAAAATACAAAGACACTGACCTTCAACAGAAAATTGAAACTTCCAAAGATGATATGCAACTGAAGTGATACTACCCAATGCAAAAATCCCTTTCCCAAGCTTCAAGATATCCAAGTTATTGAACAAATGCACCGAATTGAACACAACCAATGCAAGAGTACCTTGAGCTGAAACTGATTGAAGTGTATAAACTGATGAAAAAAAACTCTAAATTATCTTCCTAATGTTGCTAGAATCACTGAAATTCGATGAACGGTTGCGAAGATATGAGCCTTTAAGTCCAAATTAGGGTTTTGACTTCAGTTGACTATAGATTTTTTTGCTAGCATTTTTTGTAGAATGGATGTAACCACTAGAAAGTAGAGAAAATCCTCTTTCCAATGGTATCTCGTTTGTCAAATTTTGATACCCTAGGTGAAAGTTATGAAAATTTGAAAAAAATGCCTATATTAGGCACTTGACAAGCTAAACAGGGGCAAAACTCCAACCCCCTGAGTGCTAGCACCTAGTCATTGATATGACCACCGTAGGATTAGAGGAAAAAAAAGTGGCACCCCTGGATAGGGTTGCGGCAGGGCTGAAAAACTTGGTTGGAGCTCCTTGAACGGTGGCACTTCTCACAAATAGTGGATCACTTGGTCCTCAAAATGACCACGGGTCGATCAAAGTAATTGCACAATGGATGGGGCCAGTCAAGGTGATAAGACAACCGGCAGTCGATGGTGTAGGGTGTTTGGTGGTCATCGGTAGAGAGCAAGTGCAAGTGAAAGAAGGTCAACTAGTGGATAGGGGTTGGTGTGTCGACGAAGAAGATGACGTTGGCAGGGAACAAGGCCAATGATGGTCGTGCCAATAGGCCCAAGTACCTCCATGCAAAAGCTTTAAATGCAGTCGATGTATATCTGTAGACTGTCAAATAAAAATGTCCTCCAATATATATATATATATATATATATATTTGAATATTGCTTGAAAGCAATTCAAAAAAAGATTAAATGTCGATTGAAAATATATATGTAGATAAAGATTGCCGACCGATGAATAATATAAGCCGATAGAGAAAAAAAATTGTATGTCACCGAAATTAAAATCAAGCCCTCATATTTATGCCGACGGGGTAATATTTTTGCAGGTCACTCCAAATATTTTTTCAGAACTATAGAGAACACCAATATAATTTTTTGTCAAAACAATAGAGATAAAGCCCTGATTTTTTCTAAAATGAAAATGACATGCTACTAAAAAAAATTTGCCTCAAAGGACAACTGACTGGGATGATTTTTTACTAAAAATTGTATGGATAGCATGGTTGATTTTGCAAACCCTAAAATACCTCTTATGGCTCTCGGGTTGATGAATCTAATTTTGATTAATGAACAGGAAATCCTAGGGTTTCAAGTCCTTCTAAAGACAATGGCGAGCTTGGATCTAACTCAATCTGCTTCAGAAATTGGCTTGGTCCCCAAGTGGAGTCAAGTAGCCTGCAATGGAAACCTTCAAGCTTGCAATGAATCTCTCTCGCCCAACTTTCTTGATCCTAGGTTGAACTCTCAATGGAATGGATCTAATACCATGTTGAAATAATGGATGTTGAATCATCCAATGAAGTTGTGCACACTTCAAAGGATCTTTTCCAAGAGAAAATTCAACCACATAGAAAGTGTTGCAACTAAGGGCATGCAAATGGAGATTGCTATTGATCTAGGATATTGGATAATTACAAATGTAAAAATTCCCTAAATATATAGGCATGAGTGAGATACAAGATGCAATGTGATGTTTCCATGTGTCATGATCTAACAACATGTGACAACATGTGAACCCTACCTAGGAAATGATGAAAGATTGAGATAAGTTATAGAAGGACAACCCATCTTCTAGAAGGAATCTTATCCTCTACAAACATGGAAAGGGGGATTACCCCATTATTTATGATTTTCTAGTTTATGCAACATAGGACTAAAATAATGCAAGACCTAAGTTAACTTATGCTAGTGTAATAAATAATTAATTACACTAACACTATTCACTAACCCCCACAAAATTTTTCCCTCTTCTTGTGTGTGAGTTGCAAGGCTAGGTTGTAGATTTGTCAAGGAGCAAAATTGGAGAAAACTTGTCAAATCCCTAAAGTTTTTAAAGTTGTCATCAAACCTTGGAGAAGCTTGGAGAAGGTCTATAGGTGACAATTTGTAGTTTTGGATCCAAAAACCAGTCAAAAAGAGAAGAGCAGAATGAGAGGCACAAAATCTAGTTCAAAACTTTCCAAAAAGAAGTGGACTGATTTTCCACTATTGGTGAATGAGTCCCACTATACAAGCTTGACAAAGATTTTTACAGATCTGGATAGCCTTTTGGTTGAAACTTGTTCTCGTACATTTTCCCAGAAACTGGACTGATTCACCCAGCTTGTTGAATGAGTCTCAGTCAGCATTAGTAGCAGATTTTTTTGTGATCCAGACCTCCATTCTTCCTTCTTTAGTCTTCCAGGTGCACACTTTCAGTTTCATAGCTTTTTGTTACATTTTGTTCACTTTTCTAGGTCATTTAGAGTTAGTTTGCATTCAATTAATGTTTTACATTATGTTTTTCATTTCATGGTCTTTTTCAAGTTTACACTTGGTGGTGAACCTCTCATTAGATATCATTCAACCCCTAGGACAACCCTTTGCAATATTTCAATCTCCTTTGTATTAGAATCTCAAGGGTTTTTTCTTGAGTGAGAGTAAGGAAATTGTCTCTCCTTTTAGGTCCAAAACCCTAGAAGTGAGAGAGAGAACACCATTTTCTTCCTTTCATTTTGTTGATTCTGCATTTAGATCATCATAATTCTTATTTGAAGTGCATTTACATCCTATATTTAGCTTGCATTAACATTGCATTAGGTTTTGCATTAGTTAATTTGCATTCTAAAGTTTCAATTCTTACATTAGTGAAAGCTCATATAGCTTGCATTGTTGCATCTAATTTCATTGAAAATCAGTAAAATTCTGCATTTGCATCTCATATTTGCATCAAAAAACATAAAAAGCATAAAATTCAATTCAAAAATTCTAAAAAAAATTCAAAAAAATAGTACCTAGACTCATTCGCCACCTTGGGTGAATCAGTCCCTTTGCGTATTTTTCATTGCATTTTTTGGCATTTACAGTTTAGTTTATGAGTTCTTGTTTGTTGTTGTTATCTCTCTATTTTAGTTTGTGAACTTTCTCTTTCATTACATTTAGCTTAAATTCATTCATATTGTGCATTTCTTAAAATTAAAATTGCACTTACAACATTGTTGCATAGTTTACAATTTGAAATTTTGCATCATAGATATGTGCTTTAACAAGATTTGGATGTCATTAAAGTCCTTAATGGATGTGTCAAGTTGTGCTCTTGGAAATTACCCTAATGACATTAACCTTACTCATGCTCACTCAACTCCTCATGAATGTCCTCCTCATGATGTTGACATCATTGGAGAAGATGATGACAACATGAATAGGTTCCTAAAGAATTGTCTTAACAACCTTGAAGCTAATGCATCCTTCTATCCATCTATGAAACAACAAGATCTTCCTACAATACCACCTCTTGAGATGTTTGGTTACTTACATCCCGAAACAAAAGTTGAACCTAAGATCCCTACAATAGGTGCATCTAGTTCCTTTAGACAAGAAAACACTCAACCATTTTATGATAAAAAATTAACCAACACTCCCATCAATCTTGAAGAAACATATGGAAAAGGATTCACAATCTTGAGTAAACAAGGATGTGATACAAGTGAACATGAAATTCATCAACTCCTAGAGAAAATACCAACTAATGAAAACACAAAGGTATTAGGATATCAAGATCCCTCTCATAACGAAAAACCCCCTAGAGGATATCTAAGGCTTTGTGGTGATGGTATGGTGATCTTGGATTCCCCTCTTGATTTGAATATCCTTCTTCCTAGAGAACAACTAGTAGATAATAACAATAACAAGGATAAAGATAATATCATCTTAGGACCTCCTTCCCTAATCCCATCTAGAGAAGTTGGTGAATCTAGCAAGCGCAAGAGGCCTTAAACAAATTACAAAAATTACAACCCCTTCATCCATCACTTGAAAGTGAAAGGAAATTACAAATACTTCTCAACAAAGAAATGATAACATTGCCATCTATGAATAGATTAGTTTTATATATCCTAAAGATGCAAAAGTCCCACATTGCACATATCATTGAATTCTCAAACATAGTACTGATGAATGTCGTGCATTCTAGTTAGTATTGAAAAACTTTCACTTTGATGGCAATGATTTCCATCGTGTGATTCCCTAGCTTAATATTGTTTCACCCATTGTCATGTAATAGTTGTAGAACATTCTATTCTCACTATTACATGAACTTTCCCATCACCTACCTCGGCTCATTCTTGTCTCACACTCAATGGGAGCAAGAAGTTGATAGCCTTGTCCTAGTAAAGCATTTGTCGGTGTCCCTTAGGTTCGTTGTTCACCTTCCACTTATACAGACTGAGATTGGGAGGCGGATGATTTTCTCATAGGTTGACTCACATTTTCCTTACTAGTCTTTTGCATTATTTATGTTTCTTTTGTGTGTGATTGCATGTGTGTAATGTGATCCCTTGTGGCATTTTGTTTTATTTTCTCTCTTTGTGAAATTTCTCTATTTTTACCTTCATTCTTCTTTATTTCATGTACCTCTTTCACTTTTTTATCTTTATATCTTTTTCCTTTTCCTTTTGGGGATGATGCAAGGCATCAAGGCATCCTATGTCTCTTCCATGTTGACCCAAAAGGCTTACTTTTCCTTTGCCTTTTCATTTTCTCTTTTTCATTTGTCTTGTGTTTTCCTTTTGGGGATGACACAAGGCATCAAGACACCCTATGTCTCTTCCATGTTGACCCAAAAGGCTTTCTTTTTCTTTTTCCTTTTAATTTTCTCTTTTGTCTCATGTTTTCCTTTTGGGGATGACGCAAGGCGTCAATACACCTTATGTCTATTCCATGTTGACCCAAAAGGATTACTTTTCCTTTGCCTTTTCATTTTCTCTTTTTCATTTGTCTTGTGTTTTCCTTTTGGGGATGATGCAAGGTGCCGAGACACCATATGTCTCTTCCATGTTGACCCAAAATTCCTTCTTTTTATTTTTCCTTTTCATTTTCTCTTTTTCATTTGTCTTGTTTTTTTTCCTTTTGGGGATGACACAAGGCATTGAGACATTCATGTCTCTTCGATGTTAACCAAAGAGGTTTTACATTTATTTTTTCTCTCTTTGTGTTATTCTTCCATTTCTATGTGTATTTGGGGGATGATGATAGTTCCAAGCTCTCTAAAAAATATTGTAGCAAAGAAGATATTGACCCCAAATCCATAGATCCCTTATGTGTTTGGTGTTTTCATTTTGGGGGCAACACCCTCTCTTTTCGTTTACTCTTGCATTGCGTAGCCTTACTCGTAAACATATTACTTGGAATAGGGATTTCCAAGTTGGCTCTCATGTCTTCTTCTTGTTTTCATTTTTCATTTGCTCACAGTATGGCGTGTAGCAATTTCTTTAATGTAGGGGCATACATTGACATTATTCTTTTGCATTTTTCCTTTTCTTGGTTCTTGGTGCAGTTTTCTTACTTCATACGATGTGTTTGTCACTTTGTGGATCACATTGGGTGTAACATCCTTTAGGAGCATGATCTCTTTTAGCATATTATATTCCTCTTAGTGGCTTGATGTGATGCACTACATCCCCTAAGTTTTGAATCTTCTATTATTTGTTCGGTCCTCTCTTGGAGACATTAGGCACAATGTTCCCTAAGTTAAATACCTCGCATGAACTAAGCAAGGCTCCTTTGAACATTCTTTGCATGTTGCATGTTGCTATATGGCCACCTTGCATAACACAACTTCAATTTTTGTAGTGCCATCTTATTTGTTTATGAGCTCCAAGCATACGAAGTTTTGCTTGCCTCATGAAGCTCGAAAATCATTTTTGTGTGGTGCCTTATTAAAGTTATCAGGAGGTATAACTTTGGTATGGTTTGAGTGGGAAGCCCAATCCGGGGCATGACTTTCCCCATAGCCACTTGCGTGTGTGTGAGTACATACCAGCCATGAGTGTATGTTTCTCACCTTTTAGGACTTCTCACCCGGCAGACAGTCAAGAGTTTTGTCGCCTTAGAGTGAGTATGTGTTTTTTGAACAAACAGCCTAGATCTAATCCACATCGTGATGGACAAACAGCTGAAGCTTGATTCGATTATTTTATTTCATCTTTTCTCTTTTTCATCTTTGGCAGTGTATGCTTCGCCTTGTCATTGTTCTTTATATCATTTTCATGTGTGTTCCTTTGTGCTTATGTTGTTTTGCCATGGTATCTTGATCTTGGGGGCTTGATCACCCATCTTGATTGTTTCCATCGCATCTTGCTAATATTGGTTCATTGGAACCCCTCTTGGTGTGTGTTTGTCTACTTTATTGTGATTTTGAATCACATTCATCCTCTCACTAAAGTGAGGGCTAAATGAAGTGTCAAAAAATGTGTCCCTTGACATTTTCACACTCATTTGGGTCCTCCTTGTGGATTTTGGCTTAATGTTTCCTTGATTTAGTGTTGTAATGTGGATAGCACATTCACATTAGGTCTTGGGCCCTTGTTAACTAATGGAATTTAATGGTACCTTGCTAAAGTGTTGTGAAGTGTTGTAACACACTTTCACACTTTTCTAGGGTTTTATCAATTAACTAAGAATAATTAATATAATTTTAATCATAATCAACATTAATCTTTCCTTATTTGGAGTGTAGTAAAGTGTTGTAACACACTTTCACATTTCTCTAGGCTACTCATTAATAAGTGGGATTTCTTATGCTTTAATTGGCCCTATTTTACATCCACAAGCCTCATTTATTGCATCTTTTTGAGGATAATCCCAACACCAATCAATAACCAATCATAATTTAGGTGTTCTTGGCTTGTGTGGCCTAGATTTAGTGTCTGGGACCCATTTGCCACCTTGGGGAAATGACTCCCACCTAGGTCTTTTTCGCCCCAATGCAAGTTTCACACATTTCTAAGCACTTTTCATTTTTGGTCCCATACATTATGTATGATGGGAATCATTCGCCACCTTGGGAAAATGATTCTCGTGTGACCAAAATTCAAATTTAATTCAAATTTTCGGTGCAATTTTATTCTCCTAGATCTGATGTCGGCTTGTAGTGTTGTAATTTTAGGAATTCTTGCATAATTAAGTATAAATACAAGGTTCTTTCACTCATATTCAATGCCTAGTATTCAACAGAGTTCTCAAGAGCATTAAGCATTCACAACAACATTCAAGGCATTTCAAGGTAAGATTATCAAGCATTTTAGAGAATTCTTCAAGTTCCAATCATCATGTCAAAGATTGCATTCTTCATGTTTGTTATTGTGCTAACAATTGTGATGTAGAGTTGATGATTCAAGCAAGTATTTCAAGCAATATCAATATCATTCAAGCTAGATTCAAGAACCACATCCATTGCATCCATTTCAAGAATACTTGCAGCACCTTATTGCTAGAGTTTAGTGAGTTGCAACATTGTCTTTTGTTCATTCATCATTCTCCATTCATATTTTATTTCATTTCAAGGTTTAATTATCAACAAGGGGTTTGACCAAGGCAAACCCCTATTCACTAACCCCCACAACATTTTTCCCTCTTCTTATGTGTGACTTGCAAGGCTAGGTTGCAAATTTTTCAAGGAGCAAAGTTGGAGAAAAGTTGTCAAAGTTGTCATCAAACCTTGGAGAAGCTTGGAGAAGGTCTATAGGTGGCAATTTATAGTTTCAGATATGGAAACCAATCAAAAAGAGAAGAGTAGACTAAGAGGCACATAATCTAGTTCAGAACTTCCAGAAACGCAGAAGTGGATTGATTTTCCACTATTGGCGAATGAGTCCCACTGTACAAGCTTCATAGAGATTTTTATAGATCTGGATACCCTTTTGGCTGAAACCTGTTCCTGCACATTTTCCTAGAAACTGGATTGATTCGCCTAGCTTGGCGAATGAGTCACAGTCAGCATTAGTAGTAGATTTTTTAGTGATCCAAACCTCCATTCTGCCTTCTTTAGTCTTCTAGGTGAACGCTTTAATTTTCATAGCTTTTTGTTACATTTTGTTCACTTTTCTAGGTCATTTAGAGTTAGTTTGCATTCAATTAGGGTTTTACATTGTGTTTTGCATTTCATGGTCTTTTCCAAGTTTACACTTGGTGGTGAACCCCTCATTAGATATCATTTAGCCCCCAGGAAAGTGCTTTGCAATATTTCAATCTCCTTTGCATTGGAATCTCAAGGGTTTGTTCTTGAGTGAGAGTAAGGAAATTGTCTCTCTCCTTTTAGGTCCAAAACCCTAGAAGCAAAAAAAAGAGAACACCATTTTCCTCCTTCTAGGTTGGAGAGGAATCATAGGATTTTTCAAGATGTGAATTTGGTTGTCCAACATTTATGGTGGAAATTTCTTCATTATTTGGGAGAAATTATTTTGGCTAAGTGTGACTTGGCTGAGGGTGTGGATCCAAGAGATGTTTCCTATTGAAATCGTCTCAATCTTCCTCTTTAGAGTGGTGTTGGGAAGGGTGTTAGCCAAATCATGAGAAATAGATGTAGGAATCCTCTTCGGAAGATAAATAGGGAGGGTCGTTGGTGTCCTCCTCCTCAGGTTGTGTTGAAAATCAACACTGATGGTTCTTCTCAAGGAAATCCTGGTCACACTAGTATTGGGGGTGTTGGGCAGAATAGTTCTGGGATTGTTCAGTTTATTTTTTCTATTTATAAGGGTCTGCATACTAACAATGTGATGGGGGCTCTTTCCATTTTATATGATGTGGAGCATGTTTGCGCTCTTGGTTGGAGAAGGATCATTTGTGAATCTGATTCTTAGGCGGTGGTGACTTTATTGAAGAGGTAGCAAGTAGAGGATGTCAATTGGTATTTAGCTTTGATTATAAAAAATATTCTTAATCTCTGTGCTTCCTTGGAATATATTACTTTGTCACATTCCTAGATAATGGAACGAAGTTGTGGATTTTTTGGCCAAATGGGCCTCTGATCATCTGTAGAATTGGAACATTGTGGATAGGGGTCAATTACCCCCGGATTTGTCTCAAAAGTTGGACCACTTAGTGGAGATTGACAGGGGTCTGTAATGCCCTTTCTTTGTAATTTTTTGTTTTAGTTTGAATAAATTTTTACCCCTCTTTTAGTCCAACTCAATATGGTTATAAGGTGGAGATCTATTTAGATAAATTCCTAATAAAGAACATTGGATTCAAAACTGTGGCTATAGGAGTTGAGAGTGATGGAATCTACAATTTGTTAGCATTTTTTATAGGATAGCTTATGTTACTACAAGATCCTCCAAAAGTGAGTTGCGGCATAAAATATTTGGTCACTTAAACTATCAAAGTTTGGCTATTCTTTCAAACATGAAAATGGTTAATGGACTGACTTGGATAAGGGTAAACACAAATGTATGTGCCTTATGCATGGCTAGAAAAAAATAGAGACAATTTGAAAGTTATACATGGAGGGAAAGTAAGTTTGTTGAGCTTGTCCACAATGATTTATGTGGGTCTCTGAATCCCTCATTAAGGGGAGGAGCTAGATACATCTTAACATTCTTTGATGATTTTTCAATAAAATTTTGGGTTTACTTCCTTAAGAAAAAATATTGTGTAGAAAATTTGAAATGCTTAAAGAATTTGTAGAAAATTAATGTGGGAATATGTCAATAACAAGTTCAAATATTTTTGTGAATATCATGGTATCAAGAGAGAAATTTCTAACGAGTATATTCCTCAACCAAATGGTGTTGCTAAAAGGAAGAATAGGACCTTAGAAGAAATGACATGGTGCATGCTACGATCCAAGGATCTTCCTTTATTTCTTTGGGTTGAGGATATCAATTTATTGAATCTCATTTCTTGAATAGATCTCCTACAACATTTTTGTATAAAATCACTCCTAAAGAAGCATGGATTACAAAGAAACTAAATGTTAAGTATAGTAGAGTATTTATATGTGAATAATTTTCTCACATACCTGATGAGATTAGAGAAAATAAATTAGATAAGAATGTTATTAAATGCATCTTTGTTGGCTATGACGATTAAAGGAAAGGGTATAGGTTGTATGATCTTAATTTGGAGAATGTTCTCACAAATAGGTATGTCAAGTTTAATGAAAGGTTTGAAGATATGATAAAATCCTCTCCTATTACATTGTAAGTAGACATAGATAATGATGAATCCTACAATTCCTTAGAAATTAATGAAATTTCTAAGGAAACTTCCAATACGGTTGCAGAACCTAGTCCTCCTTATAAGACCAAGAGTCTTCAAGATATTTATCAAAAGACTCAACAAATTAACTATCCTCTTATGATCATCGTAATGAAAACCAATTACAAGATATAAAAATAATAAACATGAAAATAAAGACTTGAAAGTATTAAACAATCAATATGTAAATAAATTGAACATGGGCATACTTGTGCACCTTCATGTTTCCACATATTGTAGTACATGCCATTGAGTTTCTCAATATCCTAGCGAGAAGTAGAAGCCATGGAAAACAATCATCTTCACAAATATGCAATATACCACAAAACAAAAGCTCCCATTACAACCAAAAAACCTTCCAACACTTAAGAGAAAGGCATCCCCTTCTCAACAAAATTGTTAGCTTTGATACCAAATATTGAAAAACAAGGTGAATGTAAGCTACAATATGAACTTATGCAAGTGAATTCAGATCTGAAAATCAGATTACCAAATCATAAATAAATATGTGATTGCAACATACATCACAATATTGAAATCAACAAACAAAATGTGACACCAGATTTATGTGGAGAAACCCTTTTGGGAAAAAAACTCCACCTAAGAAAAGAGGACAAGTATATTATTAATCTTCTAATGAGAGTACACAATAATACACCTCACTACTAATCTCAAATCAACCCGACAACACCCTGTTACTTGCAAGAACTCAATATGAAACTAACATCCCATGGCTCTAATTTATAGAAATTATGGGAGGTAAAACCACAAATGGTAAACCAAAACAAGAGGTACAAAACCCCATGCCCCTCTTCATGGACAGCCAAAATAAAATAAAATATTAATTGGATATTCATGACTCTCACATGGGTACCTAACCCATATCCTATCCAACTTCTTTTCTGGATGCTCGAGTGACCTTTCCACTTCCTGATGGAACACCAATGAATACCTTTTATTCTCCAATCTTGGATTCCCACTCCAAAGCCTTTCATATTCCATTTTGGACACCTAGGAAAGATGATTTATCCATATTTTATGTGTAACATCAACTGAAATTAAATCCTCTCTTTAAAATATAATTACAACATGCCAAAATTTAATATTTTTCTCTCATGTTCCCTAGAACACATTCCAAGGAATGTGTAGACATACAAATGACATAGGATTACAAGGTTAATGTCACCTTATCCTAAAATATGTTGTGATCAAAGTGATAAGTTGTTGACCTAGTTAACGATGCTTGATAGATGGATGTGGATGTTGTTCCAACAATGAGTAATGGTGTCTTGTCTCATAGATGGAGTGATTTAAGGTAGAATCAGTAATATGTGCACTACAAAGGTTGTCATGTGTCTCACATAAAGGAGCTTGGGAAACCTTTATATTAAATTGAATTAAAGGGTTTCCATCAACAAGCTTAGGATCAACAATTAAATTGAATTAAAGGGTTTGTTGATATAATATTTTTCCAAGGGGGTGAATTGGGAGGATGGATGTGTGGATGTTGGTGGATGGAATAATTAGGTGACATGGAGAGATTATGTGGAGATGATGGTGATGGAGGCTTAGGATCAACAAGCTCATTTCTTGACATATTTCTTTTAGAATTTTTGTAGATGCCCCCAGTTATTTTTTAAAGTGGAGCATTATTGGAGATCGACTTATGCTTTTATTTTATTTTATTTTTACTTTGATTTTTTCAAATTCTAATAGCTTTTGATTGATATTTTTACTAGAGGACTTGTCTTTACTTTTTCTTTTTTGATTTGATTTTTGATCTTTGATTGGTAAAGGCTTTTGGATTTTTGTACTTTCAGTGATGGCCTTGTTGTTTTGAGATGTATCAATAATATGTGACACATGTTGATCCAAGCCTAGGAGGTGAGAAGATATGGATGAGTTGTATGATATGGTGAGGATATGTGAATCTTGAAATAGGTCAACAATACATTTTATGGAGTCTCCATGGGTATCCCTATCAATACTATTAATATCAAAGGATGCTTGCACAACTTTAGTGGGATTGCAATTAGACTTAGTAGGCATAGTATTAGATGGTTCATACCCTAACCCTCAATGCTTAGGATTGTGTTTCGACTTCAATGACTCTAATATTTCATGTTATTATTTTCTAAAATCTTTTTCCTTTGTATCCCATGCCTTTACATATGTGAAAACCTTTAGGATAAGTATCTATAATGTTAGAATTTTTCTCTTTGTATTCTTCATCTTTGTATAACCAAGATGAGAAAATCTTCTTCAGTGATTTCTTTTTCCATGGTTCCCAAACACTATAAGGGAGTAGGTGCACTTTGTGTTGTAGCTTGATATGATGACACCAATGGCTTAGGTTGACTATAAGTTTTAGGAGATAGTGGGAGTTTTCCAATGTGGAAAGAATGTAACTCATTCTCTATGCATCGAATGTCTTTGATTTTAGCCTTGATCTGCAAGATGGTATGAGAGGGGGAGGAACCTTATAGAGATGAAGGATCAATCTGCAAGGATGAATATGTTTTGTTATTGGTTAGACATTGTTGTGAAGGGCCATGACCACTTTCCAAGAATTTATAATATTGAAAAGTATTTTGATCAGTAAGGATAGTCGCTTCAACTCCATTGTGTGGGAACTTGATGCATTGATTATATGTGGATGGGATGGCTTGCATGGTATGGTTCCATGGGTGACCAAGCAAGATGTTGTATGGGAGATCAAGGTCAAGGTCCATAATCTGACAAGTAGTTTTCATAGTGGTTGGTCCAACCTAGATAGGTAACTTTATGGAACCTTTAGATTCATGTTTGGACTTGTCATAGACTTTGATGGTAATCTTATTTTGATGATTGACAACATCATTATAATATCCCAATTTTTTTATTATATTCAAGTTGCAAAGATTAAGTCCTCATCCACCATCTACTAAGACATATTTGATTGTGGTTTTAGAATATGGGCTTCAAGGTAGAGTTGTTTATTGTGAGATAGATTGATGGAAGAAAAATATTTAGTGGTAAAGGTGAGGGATTATGGAGAAGATATGTTTCCTATCATGGCTTGAAATTAATCAAGATTTATGTCATTAGGGACACAAAATTCTTGAAGGGATTCTTTGAGAAGCTCTTTATGCATGAGAGAAGTTCGAAGTAGCTCAAGGATGGGTATTTGTGTTGGAGCTTTTCCCAAATTTTCAAGTATGTTATATTTGTTTGTAGGTGGGAAGGAGGATGAGACTCCTTGGATGGTGAATCGATCACATTAGGTAGTGACGACACAATTAGTTTCTTT